>JAFMSR010000014.1:10676258-10806258 GCA_022818135.1 Saxidomus purpurata | reverse complement strand
GAGTTTCTGCTGGTTTGACCTATATAGATTATGAATGCAGCCTGTACATAAAGAACGTATATAAGTGCAGTGTGATTATACTCTACACTGTTTACTGTTCAGTGCCTTGAACTTTTAAAGTTTTATCAAGCTTTCATACTTTTTGTGAAGTTTAAGATATTTTCATTGAAAATCTTGATCTTACTGTGTATTACACTGGTCAGATTTGAAAAGTGGCAATTGTATTAAAGTTTGCAGACAAATGCTCAAAACAGCCACTTCCACAAACACAAAAAACTTCTGTTTAAACTGAGAGGATTTCTCCTGGAATATTTCTTAGGCAGTGTGTTTCTTTTAGGAGCATTCACATGTCATTAATGTTTTTATTATGCTGCAATAACTCTACAACATTGTCATATGAGATGTAAGAAGAATGCAAGAAAAACAAAGTTCATGTAGAGTCCTACATGTATATATCTCAGTTTTTGTTGATGTTTTGATCTTGGTAGACTGATTTGCATTATTCTGTTAAAGAACTGGATAATGATTACATATATCGTAGACCCGTATTTTCCTGAAATTTCATGTTGCAGCTTGGAAAATCAATTGTTGCTTCCTGCATCAGAAAGTTCTGCCAAGAGCTTATAGATCAAGAAAAAAAAGAATTTAGTTTCACGATAGAATGCAAGAAAATCTTTAGTAGCATAATGTTTGTAAATGTACATGTATGTAGAGCATTAAGCTATGGATGAGGTTACAAGGTACATTCTGAGCGTTAAGCTATGCCCATCATTTTATTTAGGCAACATCTCAGAAACCGAATTTGACATGGATTTTCTCTTTATTCTCCTATCAAGGTTGTTACTGTAGTTGTCATGGCAACTGAAGAAGAAAAATTACAAATCTTCTTTCCCAAAGCTTTATGGCAGAGAGCTTAGATATTTGTATTGTAGCCTTTTCAAGTTTGCTCCAGTCATGACCCACATGTGTTGTGTTTGGGGGATGGGGAGTCACTTGTTTGACATAGATGTATATTGTATAGGCAAAGATTTGAAAAATCTTCTTGTCCAAAACTGCAAGGCTTAAAGCTTTGAGTTTTGTATGGAAAAGATGTATAGACTGTTGCAAAGCCTGTAGGGTGTTTTAATAAGGTTTAAGATCAGACAGAAATTGTTACGCTCTTTGATTCTAAACTCTATAGTTTTATGAAAGTAGTGGCTTTTTGCCTCAGTTTGAATGAAATAGCTCCCAAGTTTTGTCTTTGGCTCATAAAGTAATTTCTGAAATGTATTTGGTCATTGATAAATTTAGACAGTAGTATCTTATAATCATATGACTCTTGACCTTTGATTTCTTATATGGACTTTTGGAAACATGTAGTTCACTTTGAAGAGGTACCTACAGTTGACTCATAACCCTTCACTTTTTAAATGGACTTAATCGTTGATCAGTTTGGACAATACCATTTGCTGTCCATAGGGATGTACCGTGAGATTGTACCATTGAAGAGTTACATGTAACTGTGTAGACCATGTTCAGATGTACTTACAGTTACTGATCATGGTCTAACATTTTAATGACAGAAAAGTCTGACACTGGCTTCAAAATGATTTTAGATAATGCTTTCTCAAATTTGAAGCATGATTTTGTGTGCATATTGTAATTGTGTGCCAGTTTTGATATGTTGCATGGAAGGAAATGACATCATTCCAATCTAAGCCAATAAATAATAAATGTATATTTTTCAGAGTCTCAAGATAACCAATCTATGGAAAGTAACCCATTAGCACAGGTAATTATGTCTTTTAAAAATACATAGTCATAATATTAAGTTCAATATTAAGGGTAGTACTGTTTAAACATTCATGCTTGTCTGGCACTCACTTTCATGTACTTTTTAGGGATCATTCTACAAATTTATGATCAGAATGAAAAACCAATAAACATAACCATTAAAAACACAGTATGAATTTTGTGCCCATTAATTTTTATGCATTCTTGTATCGAAAAAGGGAAGTTTAGCAATGTTAAGCTGTTAAATTTGATAGTACCGGGTAATTTATTCAAAAAGACATAACTGAAGTTTCAGAATTTTCCTATTTTCAGTTACCCTTGTGGGTGTGCCCATCATGTAGAAAAGCAGCTGATCAAGAGATGGAGAAAAAGCCTTCCCTAGAACAGTTCTTGGTAATTATTGTCTTTGACAATAAGCAGTAATTGTCTTACCTCTCTTTTCATGTACAGAACTGTGAGAGTAGATTAGATTGGTAAATTTTGTAAGCTATATGGATACACTATAAGTTTGACTATTCAAAGAATAAGGAGGACTATTCTACTCACCCTGGGAACAGGTGTTGGCTTCGTTGGTTAAAGTTTTATGACAAGCTTAACTTTCTTGTTATGTCTTTACAACTACAGCTTCAATCTTCAATGAAACTTGACAAAAGGACAGCACAGCATATGTGCAAACTACATATAGGGGAGGGACCCATGACCTCCAATGTCAAGGTCACAGAAGTGCTATACTTAGGCTATTGTTAAGTTAGTTTAATGGCAAGCTTCATTTTCTTGTTATTTGCAACTAGAGCTCCAGTCTTAATGAAACTTGATGTGAGGAAATTACAACATATAATTATGCATCTTTATATGGGGGTAAAACTCATGACCTTCAAGGTCAACATCTTCATGGGTGCTGTACTTATATTATTGCCTAAGTTTTACAAAATTATTCTCCTTTTTGTACATAGAAATTTTTAGTTAAAGTCTTGTGTGCAAGGCATGCCTATGCACATATCTCAGTAACCACTTCTGGCATTGATTTGAAACTTTGCTGTAGTGTTCAGGGTTATCAAACTTAGGAAATTGACATACTTTGTTTAGCCTTTGATTGGCAAAAGTTCTTTGTTTTATTGGCAAGCACTGAGAATAGTTGAACACACTGTCATTCAGACAACTCTTGTTTATATGCCAGGCTGTATTATTAGTTCTCCTGCAGTGAAGTTGTCCGGTCTCTAACTTCAACAACTGTTGTCAAAACTTGCTAGTATTGTTTATAACTGTTATGTCTTAATCAAGAGATCTTTTCATTCACTCCAGAGTTATTGCCCTTTAAATGCCAAAATAGGACCACTTCACTAAACTTGCTGTGAATGTTTATTGACCTTATATCTCAGCAAAGTTGTATAACCAACCAAATCTCCCTAGTCACTCTGGAGTTATTGCCCTGTAATTGGCAAAATTAGGTCAATTTTACTGTTGTCCCATGACGGGTATAATTTGTGACAGTTTCAGACTTTCGTTCATCGCTAAATAGCTTTATTGTGCTATTCCTGAATTGTATTATCAAAATGGTCATTGCTGGCAAGGTTGAGAGTACTTAGGTTTTTAGTTTGAAATCTGTGAATCTAATAATGCAACATTAGCTGCATTGTAAGGCAAAAGAAAACTAAGTTAAAACCATAGTCTTAGACATCAAGTGATGGAGGATAAATAAACCATAGATATGACGTTGGAGACTGGCATTTATTAATCCTCTGACATACATCAATGATAATAGCTGCGACAGATGCCACATTGTATCATCTTAATTAAATATATTTTAGTAATGAGGGAATGTATATTTTTAAAGTTATATCATTACTTCCAGTTCTATTCTGTTAAAATACTTCTTCTATTATATAACAGGACACAGATGGAGATTCATTTCTTCCTGACATCAGTATAAAATCCGGCTCAGAACCAACCACACCCAATGGCAGCATTTGTACCTGTGATGCATGCACGGAGAGACGGTATATGTAATAACTTTTTCCTTCTATTGTTTTAGTTGAAAAATATAGGTCACATCAATTAGTAAGTTCTCAGTGATATTTTCTGTTGTTATTAGTTACATTCCAAATGGTTTCCATGTAGAAAGAAAATTGATTGAAAGTTCGTGATAAAGATTGCAGGCTTTCTGAAGGGGTTAATGTTGCCATTTAATGATTGATCTCTCAAGTTCAAGATTTCAGTCTTGTAGAACACCATCTTTGGATTAACTACAAGAAAGCAAGTAGCCAAACTGTTTGTAAACACAAAGTTTTAAGTTAAACTCTATTTCTTAATTTTAAAGCCTATTTCATACACTGAAATATGCAGATTAGATTTTCAATAGCGGCTGCCTTAAGCACTAATCTGGTACGCATATATTAAATTACTTAATGATAAAGACAATTATTATCATAACAGTCTGGAAGCTGATTCACCTCTTATGAAGGTTAGTTTGCTTTTATAGCATAGACAATCAAGAGGTTTCTTGGCCTAAAAAACTTTATTTTTCCTCTGAATTTCGTAAACATTCCATTTTCCTTTCCTAATGCCTAAATACTGCCTTAGAATGGTGAAACAATGTAAACTTTAATATTTGCAGGATGATCGAATCTGAGCATGAATTGGAAACTGCAGCTTTACAACAATACTGGACAGAATTACGGAAGGTTGTACGTTGTCTGTATGGAAGCCGCGATGACAGTAACTCTGAAGAGCTCAATGTTAACAGACTTCCAGCAGACGAACATGTTACAGATCTTGTACACAAGTATGTATTACAGAAAAGGCTATGTTCCCATAAGGGTTTTATAACTGTATAAATTTAGGTTGTCTCCAAGATCAGTATGGTCACTGATATGAAATCATTATACCTCCACCTAAATGAGGGTCTTGCATTCAGGCCTAGCAACCTGTAAGAGAAAGTTGCCAGTTTTCCAGTTGCAAAAAACTGAATGTAAGAATTCTTTTGTTACAGTGTGAAAATTAACAGTTTAAAAGTGTTTCCCTCCGTAAATTTACCTCAACATTGTTTCTTACAATGATTATATGGTCTGTTATGCGCACTGCATTACCTTTTAATGATGGTGTTTGCATATTAATGATTTATTTTACAGTCATTTGTAAACATGAAGCATTTAGTTGATCATTAAATATCGACAGATTGTGCAGTCGAGACCCTCATCAACTATTTCTACGACTGGAGTCGCAGGTTCGAGAATTTGTGATAGAGATGAAAGTGAGACTGCTGAAACAACTGAGTACTGGCTTCAAGACGCCGCCCCAGGCTAAGAAGTTTATATCTCTTATGTTAGAAGAATATGCTCATTTATGCAAAGTTGCTCGCAAAATGGCTGGCCTTTTAAAAGAATTGGTAAGTCTACATAAAAGAAAGAAAGTAAAAAAAGAAATAAAACTCGAAATGTGCAATCCTCCATGAAATGTGTTGTGTATGTGGACAAGTAACAGAACAACCTTACAGTTAAATGAACGTTTTAATTCCCCTAATTCCTAAAAACTCTCATGTGAAAAGTACCAGGTTGCATATCATATTTTAGAAAGGATGGGTGTTACATAATATGATTTACTTCTAAATATATAACAAACTGTATGTACAGTCCTCTATGATAAATATTTACTTATATAATTACTATGAATAAGGTAAAAATTAATTTTCTATATATAATGTTGAAACATATAATAATAGTTCTATTTATAGGTACTTGTTACTGTAAATTTCTTACTACATTTGTATTTCTTGTCATATTTTCAGCAAAACCACTTGAAGCGGTTCAAAGTAACGTGGGACCTTCATAATAAGCATTTATTTCAGTCGATAGTCTTCTCAGAACCTTCCATTAAAAACAGCCTCAATCTTCTCATCCAACAACTAAGGTATAATTTCTGCAAGATTTTAGGCCATATTTAAAGCGACTGCACTCCAAATTCTAAGTAAATTTTAATTTTTTGGTAAAATCGATATATATTCAATTTGTCAGCATCAAGATTATTTCCTTTGTGTAAGTGCTAAAAATAAAGGCAGAAAAAAAATATTTGCCCGAGCCAGGTTTTGAACTCGGATCTTCGCGTTTACAAAAAAATTACAGCGCCTTAAGTTACTACGCTACGGAGTCAGCTGATTCGATGCGAGTTAAAAATATTCATATATCAAAGAGCCCACCCCGTTAGTCACGGGGTGATATATTCTACAATAAAAGTAAGCAAAACAAAACATTTTAATTGTTTCTTTTGTTAGAAAACTGGTCTCATTATCATAATACAATGCCCCTGATACAGTAATGACAATTGTTTTCTTGAAATTGAAAATTTTCTTTTTTTAGCGTAACTTGTCCATCTGGAGTGCAGTCGCTTTAAAATGATAATATAAGAATGAAATAAATTTTTCTTACAGGTTTGCTCCATGTTTATGCTTATCAGGTTAGAAGAAATGAATATTCACATAAAAGCTAGCTTCGAGAAGCTGTGAAGGACCAACCAAAACTTAGCACTTTCTATAAATAAAAGTTTAAAGCCCACAAAATTTCTGTCAATGAAATATTAGGTGGGCAAATTAATATGCATTCATAGTTTTTTCAAAATTTCTTATATTGGTTGAGTATAAGATACCTTATTACATTAGTTATGGTAAGTTTTGTAGTAATGCCAATTGTCTCCTGTATTTACAGACTGGGTGCTGCATCAAAGGAATCTTACACTGAAGATACGTATCCTAACTTGTTACATCGCTATCTCAAGTTTGAGGATGAGATGTCTGTGATAAACGTGGTCTGGCGAGACTGTCATCAACTTGTAGAATCCTACAATGAGGAACAGGTTTGTTTTCTATTATCTTCTCACAGGAAAATTCTCCTGGCCAGCTGTGTTTCGTCTGTTGAATTGTATAACTGTCTATGCATATAAATTACCAAGGATATTTGTGCATATTGCCAGCATTTTCTGGTTCAGTCATTCTTAGCAGAACTATTGTCCTTTTTCGTAAACCCTAACCCTAAGGTTGTCATCTCGGCTCCTCTTATACCACTGGGAGGATTTCATAAACTTCGCATGAATGATCAGTGCCAAGCCTTGTTATGCATATTGTCAGTGTCTGGTTCAGTGGTTCCTAGCGGAAGGCTATATGATATCAAATATTTTTTTTAGTATTTTTTAAGGCCAGAAGATAATTAGTTACGTTTCGAATTATTTGTAATTCATGACACGCATTCCTGTCTATTCTACAGTGTTAAGTGGTAGGAGACATAGATTTTTTGTGTGGAAAACAGCCTCTAGTACCCTTATTGCACATAATTCTAAATGTATAAAAAAAATATTTGGTTCTTTAACTTAAATAATAAAGGCATAGCAAGAATATGAAAAATTCTGGTTTCATATCAAGATTCTGATATCATCAGCATTTTATATTCACTTTCAGTCTGCATTGAAATTAAAGCAGAAAATGTTGCGAGAGGACTGGGAATTTTTCAAAACCCAACGTAAACTGCTGGAGCAACAGGTGTCCAAGAACCCAAAGGCCTCACTTTCTCATAAGTAAGATCAACATTTCATTAAATTGTGTAAATAGAATTCTGGTG
The DNA here is from genome assembly GCA_022818135.1 of Saxidomus purpurata. NCBI lineage: Eukaryota > Metazoa > Mollusca > Bivalvia > Venerida > Veneridae > Saxidomus > Saxidomus purpurata. The sequence goes on along the minus strand of JAFMSR010000014.1, from coordinate 10,798,882 downwards.
AGGTGAGTTTGTAGAAAACAGATATATACTGTCTGGAAATAGGTTTGCAAAGCGCGTGAAAGCTAAATGTGAAGCAAATTGATTTTAAGCATAGTACGGTTGAGTGGTTAATGTTTGGAGTTCAAGCTGTGATAGAGACCTGACTCTGAATGAGGACGTTGGCAGCCTTTTTTTACGGAGGATGGTAGTCTTGGTATATGTGTTCCCAAGGAATGATGGTTAGTAAATGTGCCGTCCTTCATATTACTGCAATACTGTTACAAATACAGACCAGCTTGTTCGCAATTTTGGTTTGCATTATGTCTGTGTAGTGAAGTGGAATTCACTCTTACCCTTCTAGCAGCTTTGAGACCAGTGCAGATCATGATCAACCCTGCACATCGGTACAGTCCAATTATGTTATGCTTCATTAATCAGTATACTTCTAGTACTTCGGTTAATAATGTCATTTGATAGTATTACCTGTTCATTTGGTCTGAAAAAACGGACTCTTTTTATTTCTTAATGTTCATTTCTTAAATTTCAGCCTTGAAGCTCAGTTTACAGAGACAATGAGATTGATGCTTCAAGGAAATAAACCATCCCAAGATGAACTCACTTGTCCAAGGTGCAATCGAAAAAGGTAAAATTAGATCAGATGTACAGTAGAACAAGTCAGTTGTTTATTGTTCTGTAAACCAGTCACTAGAATTATGTATGTGTTGGATACACAGTACGACTTATACCCAATGTGTTTACCTGAGTGACAGACGGTATATAAAGAGATAAAAGTGTCTTGACACAAACTAAAATTCAAGACAGAAATATATATTACCGGTTTCTGAATGTTCATTTTCATTTGAAAAATAGGAACATGTGTATCAAGTTTTAGGTCTGTGAGCTTTAAAAAGTTCATTCAATAAAACTTGGCTAAAGAAGCCAGCTTATGGGACCTCCAGAAGGGTTGTAGCTTAATACAGATAAGTTAAGTAGAAAATTTGACCATAAGTACTGCTGGTGACTGCTTTGTTGTTTGCATGCAAGCAAGTATAGACATAGGTTTGACTGGGTTATTTCTAACAATGTTTTGTTAATTGAATTGAATGTTTTGTTTGATATGACACTAAACAGGTGCCCTTGTGATGAGTGTACTATAACGCATATGATCACCTGCGGAATAATCAACCCCGATGTGCTAGATAGTACCACGGCTCCCAATCCCCTCACATCGCACCACAATGCAAACTTTATGCATGATCCAAATCGCTACAGAATAGATGTCAGCCCGCCTTCTATGTCAAGTACAACATCAAGTAGTGGTTCGTCTAGTCCAATAATGGTTGACCCCGAACGTCTCAACCTACCGTTCCAAGAGGACAGTAACAGGTTTGTATACTATTGTATAGTATCGTTAATCACCATGTAAATGCCAGCATCTTCAAGTTATAAGCTTGACTTAAGTTAACAATGGGAAAGGATGTTTGAACATTCAAATATTCACATTCCTGATGAATATTCAAATGCATTTTCAAATTTGGAGTATTCACGTTTTTGATCTTTTAACCTTCGATTTCATGAAATTGTAAGAAAACCCAAGGATCAAATATAAATGATTTATATGGCACCAGTTTCTTTTAATTAATTGCTTAAAGTTCTCCTTTGAGTGTGTCAGTGTTTTGATATCAAGTATCTGTTGTGCTAATTGCGATGGTAACACAAGCTCTTCAACCTGTATACTATGGTCTTATAAAGGTGAAAATAGTCCAACAGACTGCTTTTGCTGTATAGTATGTATGATGTTTTGAGTTAATTTGTATTGTTTTATAATGTTTTCTTTAGTTGATATATATTTAACATGTTTAATTCAGAATTGAGGATGAGATACAGGAAGAGCTAGACAATCAGTCATCTGACAACGACGATGATGACGAGGAGGATGATGATGGTGTAGAGGAGGATGATGATGATGAAGATGATGATGAGGACGCTGAGGATGCTGATAACGAGGAAGAGGCAGACATGACAGACAAGGAGTTAAACATCAATGATCTGCCTTTGAAGGTAGGTTTGTTCTTAGGATAAATTGCTTTTAAGATTTTATTACAGTACCCAAGAGAGATGATTATTAGCTCACCTGCTAATTAGCTTTTAGCATGGATGATTGTCTGTCCATCAACTTTTATTTCAAACGACCTTTCCTCTGAAACCACTGGGTCAGTGTTGATTGGATGTTCCTTGCATGAGTTCTACCAATATTGCTCAAAGAATTCCATTCCATGCATAACTCTGGTTGCTTTGGCAACAAATAGGAAAACTTAAAAAAACTTATCAGAAACTGCAAGACCTAAAGCTTAGATATTTGGCATGAAGCATTGCCTAGCGGATCTCTACATGACCCCTAGGTCAAAATTTACCCTGCCCAGGGGGGGTGGGGGGGGTCACTTGATTTTACATAGGTTTCTATAGGAGAAACTTTAAAAAATCTTCTCCAAAACCACAAGGCCTAGAGCTAACATATTTAGTATATAGCATTGCCTTGTGGACATCTACCGAGTTTGCTTAAATCATGCCCCTGGGGTCAGTATTGGCCCAGCCTAGGGGGTCACTTGTTTTACATAGACATATATAGGAACACCTTTAAGAATCTTCCTCTTTGAAACCACAAGGTCTAGAGCTTAGATATATAGTGCCTAACAGTGTCTAGTGAACCTCTTCAAAGTGTGTTCAAATCATTCACCTGGGGTCAGTAATGGCCCCACCTAGGGGGTCATTTGTTTTACATGGACATATAGGAAAACCTTTAAATATCTTCTCCAAAACCACAAGGTTTAGAGTTAAGATATTTAGTGTGTAACATTGTCTAGTGGACCTCTTCAAAGTGTGTTCAAATCATGCGCCCGTACAAAATTTACCTTTCCTAGGGGATGTTTGGTATAGGAGAAACTTTAAAAACTTCTTTTCTAAAGCCACAAGGCGTAGAGCTAGATATTTGGTATGTATCACTGCCTAGTGATCTTCCACCTACTTTATTCAAATCATGCCCTTGGGGTCAAAATTGACCACACTCACCAGGCAGGCAAGTGCTTTTGTACTCAGGTGAGCCATATAGGGGGCCATCATGGCCCTCTTGTTTTGTCCTAGGCTTACATGTCACATTGATTGCAGACTATAGCTGTATCTTGAGAGTATCTTTCCTGGCTTTCTGAAGGAGAGGTTTTTGATCATCCTTGACTTAGCAAAGCAGTGTTACATCTCAAATACAGTTTTAAAGAGAAAGTAATGGTATAGACCATTGTTATCTTGAATATTCTTGCAGTTTCTATTCTGTGCAAAATTTATTTCCTTTTTTCCCTGAAGAATGCACAAGTGTGAGCTTAAGTTAGCACTTTATTGAATCAAAACAAGCCTATTCTTTCTCACATGTCGTCAGATTATTTACAATGTAGAATGTATGTATATTTGCCAGGGTATGGTAGAGATTACTGGTATTCCTCCGCTATCCCTCGAGGATGAGATGAGGAGACCAGACTTCGGGAAGGTAGAAAGCTGTAACTGTGATCATTGTGTCTCTCAGGCTAAACTAGAACAAGTGGTAAGCATTTACATTTCTTCATCATCTCTAACTGATGCTGTATGTGTGTACATGTCCGATTCCAATGCTGGATCTATTCTGTTACTCTTATATGTAGCCCATGTCTGTAGTGAAATTTAGTAGGCAAGCGTGGTATTTGATGAATTTAAAGGCACAATCACAAGCTTTTATTTCCATTTACAAAAAATATAGATGTGATAGATAAAAAGATGAGCAGTTTGTTCTGAAAGTTTTATATAAGTATTAATAGGAGTGATCGCCGTGACGTCACACGGCAATTTTGATAAGATTGCTGGTGGGCAATAACAGTTGTGTTTACAATGCTTATGTATCAGAAAGGAATTTTTGAATTTTTATAACTTTTTTGCTATCTGAAGGATTTTTAAAATTCAAAAAGTTATGACATGCTCTTGATACTCATATTTTTACATCAAAATATCTGTTTTGAAAGAAATACCGTTTTTAATGACACTTGATATTTCGTAACGGCTTGTTGCTGCTATAATCATTTATGAGAACAGTGTAAATTCCTCGCTCGCGAATTTTTCATTTTGAATCTTAACAAAAATTGAAAATAATGAATAAAAGGTATATTTTATTAGCTTTCCAATGATATAAAACATTTTAAAATATCTCAGTCGTTAAAAAAACATCCCTAACGATTCAAAAACACGGACTACCGACCGCTGCCCACCGCATCTATCTCTTATCAGTAGAAATTATTGCGCAATACCGGGTTTTGTTTGCAAACACGATCACTCCTATACTGCTTTGCTCTTGATGGGAGATGTGTGTGCGGTTGAATAGGATGGTTGTTGCAAACAAAGTAGAGATTCATTTGGAAGTAAATGCAGTTTGGTTAAGTTTTCGCTAAGGTTTAGCACTCATAAACTTGAAGTTAACATGTTGTAATGCAGTGTTGTAATGCATGTATCAGTCTTAGATAGAGGTAATGATTGTTTCAGATGAAGCCTGAGGAGAACCAGTGCCAGTGTCATGTTTGTCTTCAGCAGCAGGGAAAGGCAATCTCAACCACTCTACCCCAGCATATCCCTCCCATTGTGCCCCGCCCCGGGGAGCTACACCTCTACCCCCACATTCATGGCTCCACGGGGCTGCACTCCCTTGGTCGAGGACACGTACGACCCATCCTACAACCCAACCTTTACGACCTTCACCTTCCTAATCAGCGACACAAGTCGATAATTCAGCAGACCAAGGTGCCTATCAAGCTGGACTTTGATTCTCCAGAGGGTATTAATGACCATATTTACCATGCCTATGGGGACTGGGATAACACCACTTACGATCCACGGTTACTCCTGGGAGCGGGAAAGTTTGACAGCAGTGAACTTCTACCCCCACCTCCATTCTCCAGTCCGTATACTTCCACTCTGCTGACAGAGCCTTTGAACCTGCCCGGGATGTTTAGTACGTCATCATCACTGCCAATGTCAACATCTGCTACATCAAGTGCATTTGTTTCGACGATAGCCAACCATACCTCTTCAGCAGCTGCCACTCAGGCAGCAACCAAAATAACGGATAACCTCTCTGTATTGACCACAAAAGAGTTGCTCGGAGAACAGTTGGCAAATCGGCATAACCAGTGCTCAAACCAGACCAGTCAGGCCCCAAATCACAATCCCCCATGCTCGAGACCTGCCACTTTGGGAGGCAATAATGCACCCAAGGTTCCAGAAAAGGGTCACAGTCAGCATTGTAAGAAGCACAACAACACTCAGGGGAATGCAAAAACTGGTAAGTACCGTAAAGGTTAATTTTGTTAAAGTGCTGTGATACAGGTTTCCAACTACCTTCAAAAGTCTGGATTATTTTCCAAGGTCAGTGAAAGCTGAAATTTCAGAAAAGTTAAGAGAAAATTTAATTTAAAAATACAATTTGACAACATGTCAAAACTTAAAAATCATTTGGAGATTCAGTGGTAGCACGTTGAGGGATCTGTTTTCGAACGAAGCCAGAGCCGACATATGTTGTTAATTAGTGTCTTTAGGCAAGACACAAATAATTCCTCATTGCCTCTCTCTTCATGGTTTATTTCCCCACTAGAGAGCAATTACCTAAATTGTAAGAACTTGAACTAAATACTTTGTCCTTTTTAAAAAAAAAAAGAAGCATGTGTATGTATCATGTATGATTACTATGAAAGTTAGTGTTCTGCAATTAATAATATAGCTTTACAATTAGATGTTGAAGAAAATACTAAAATATTGCAGGTGTGACTCTGACGCACAACCACAATGGCAATCAGGTGAAGATGACACCAGAAATGTTGCAGAGAAAGGAAGGCCAGATGTTTAAGCAATATGCCAACTCTCTTAAACAGTCCAACCAAAATAACCATCCATGCACTCACGGTAGCAACAGCAACAACAACAACACCCCAAGTAAAGTCACAAACCACCTCGGTACCTTGCGTGAACCTCATCAAGGTACCGGCAGCCCAAGTTTGTGTCCAAATTCGATCCAACTGCCGACTTCAGTCAACAACGTTAGCGTTGGTACTTCCACTGTGTGTACAGAGCCTGACTGTGATGGTAACCATGACAATGACAGCTTTGATGATAATTGTTCTGAAAAGAGTTCTTCCACTTCAAACTCAACAAGTCAGAAAGATGGCAAATACTGTGATTGCTGCTACTGTGAATTCTTCGGGCATGGAAATGTAAGATTTTTTTCTACCTTTGAAGCAGAACATTTTTCCCAAGTTTTGGGAAGGTGTTCTTTAGCCAAAGCTCCTAAATTTTTTAGAAAATTAGCATGTTATTTTCTAAAGGTGATATAAAAAAACTTTGGGCGAAAAAGCATGAATTCAATGAAATTTTAGTTAGGGAAGATGGCCAAAGTTTGTGATATAGATGGTAAAATGCCGTATGAAGTGACAGTGCTTGCTGATTTAATTGGAGCCGTGTTGTGTTATTTTACATTTATAGTCATTGTGAAAAGAAGAGTAAGAAATGTTATCAGTTTGGAAAACTACCACAGTAATAGTTGTTCTGATGTAGGAGGCGTTAAAAGTATACAAATGTAGATCAAGATAAGACTGGGGAAATATACATACTGATCTTGATACAAACCAGTCACGAAATTTTAATTTTGGTTTTCACATACTATAGCTCATAATTACAAGTCAACTATCACATCAACTGTCTTCAGTAACTTTCATAAAACAAGTTTCATTATGTACTTAATTGCAAGATGTGTATTAAAACAGTCACTTTCACTAGCTATTATTTATCTAAAAGAATGTCGGATAAAGAGATAATATCTTTTTTGCAGCCTCCTGTGGCCCCCACAAGTAAAAACTATGCAGAAATGCGAGACAAGCTTCGACTTAGGCTCAAGAAAAAGGTAGAAGTACGTTAAACTTTATATTTTCTACCAAATGCCATTTTAAAGTCTTCTAGCCCGTGACATTCCATCAAACAGCCATTGTAGACCATGATTTACCCTCTGATCATAGCCTACACACTTTGGCAGATCAGTATTTCTAACTGATATTTGTGTCAAGAACTGTTATAGGTATACTATATCACTACCTCACACACTGGAGAGAATTTCACATTACCCTGTTCAGGGCCGCTATTTAGTTTTGATAATCAGACACCACATTTAGCTAAAAGTTTTTAAGTGGAGATAGTTTTGACTAAAATGATTACATTTCAATTTAATTTCAAATGTACATGTAGTTAGCTGTGTTGCAGAATTTGATGAACGGCAGCCGAAGCCCTACTACTTAACAGGTTTTGCCTTTGGCAGACAACCCCAATCTTACATTTGATATATAACCTGAACGTGTCATGCATGGATTATATTGTTGAATATGTTTCAGCAGACGGAAACAAAATCAGAAGATCCTCCTGTCGCTCTGAAGTGTTCGGGTCTGTTCCCCCAAGGAAAACCTGTGCCAGTAGTTCAGCCTCCTATCTCCATCTCCCCACCTAGTCAGTCTGAAGATCCATTGGAAACTAAAGGTCTTGATGAGCTGATCAAGTTTATCAATGGTACAGAAGAAGATGACAAAAAACCTCTAAGTGCTAAAGCTGCAAAGCGTGCTAGACAGAAACAAAGAAAGGTAAACAGAGAGATTTTGCATTTAGAATACATAGTAGCTGAAGTTGAGTTAGAGTTTAGTCTTTAAAAATCAGTTTTGCAGTTACTCCCTCCACCACACCATGCACACAACAACAACAACAACAAAGTTATGGAAGCAATATTCTTAAATAATTGCCTGACGTTCCACTTCCCACCCTATATGAACCATAGATGTTAAGTCTTACATCTGATTTTAATCTAACATTTTCAGTTCTTATTCATGGGAGAAAATGTCATCACTATAATTTTCAAGGTTAATCTAGCAGTGCTGCTTTCTTTTAGGGAAATAGCTGAATATTGTTTAATTCATTTTTGTGTCTGAATGGTTTCAGGCTGAGGAGAAGATGAGGCAAGAAGCCGAGCAACTGAGAAAGGAACATGAACGAGAGAGAAGGCTAAAGTTAGAGGAGGAGAAACGTAGGCAAGCCGAAGAAGCAGAAAGGAAGAAGAATGAAGCTATGAGTAAAAAGCAAAGGAAACAAGCCGCTAAACGGGCAAAGTCTTCCAGTAATAGTCCAACACCTGCACCGGCCAACAGCGCCGCAAGCTCTTGTGATAAAAGTTCCGCTAGTAATGTCGACCAGCTAAATAAGGTAGGCAATTTGTTTACCATGACATCTTTTGACCTGTTCTAACTCAAACCTTCATCTTTTAGTTCAGCAATTTTTATTTGTGATGGGATGTCTGTTTAGATATAGAAGCTTGTTTAGAAACAAGTGGTTAATGAACAATGTGTAATTGAAGCAGTTTTTGAATATGCAGAACTGAAAAACTTAAGAGAAACATTAAAGTAAATCTACTAAATTCTCTAATATCCCATTGTTATGCATTGAAATTCAGAAACACTTGTCAAGTTATTAAATGTATTCTAAACTGAGATACATGTAGTTGCACCTGTTTCCAGTCTGCAGTAAATAATTTTCCTAAACTCAAATGCAAAACAAAGTTTAGAACTTGTATCAGTTGCTCTGGCGTCCTTGTTGGAATTGATTTCTTGCTAGATATCGAACCAATAGGTTTCATTTCTAGAGTTTACTAGAAGGTCCTTAAATGATCCGGCTTGAGACAGTCATTTTAAGAAAACTTAGTGATTAAAAGAAAAAACTAAAGTGTTTATTCTGTGATTAATTGATACATTTTCTACCCTAACAGAATGCGAAAAGGAAAGGCAAGCACAAAGATGACCTACCAACCTTACAAGTAAATATAACCTGTGAAATTGAACACGGTTCTGAAACAGTGACAGTGTCCTCATCCAATCAGAAGTCGGTTAACAACAACAACAACAACATACTAGCCAGTCAGAATCCACTTAAGACCACAGTCTCGAGCCGCCCCAGTACCGAGGGAGGTCATGTGATCAGTACTCCACCCTCAATTGACAATCGTATCATTATCAACTCTAAACAGAACAAGAACAAGGAACCTCAGAGAACGATACATAAAGGTAGCGGTGATGCGTCATTGGTTACAATTAATTCCGAGCATATTGCACAAATAACTCGCCAGCAGCAAGAATTACTCAAGAAGCAAACTCAGCAGCTTATACAGTTAAAGCTGCAGCAAGAAGCGAAGAAGCAGTTACAGTTAGTCCAGCAGCAGCAACAGCAGCAGCAATGTCAACAACAACAACAACAGCAGCAGCAGCCGTCTGTTCCAAATGACAAAGGGAAAAAGGTTAATATTAAGATCATGCAGAGCGAAAAGCCGTCCCAGGGTCAGATAACTCCACCAACTGTGAACAAAAGTTACAGTGATAAACCTCAAGCCCAGCCAGTCAAGAATAATGTGAAGATTACAGTAAAAACGTCAACCAATTCTACTCCGACAATTTCACCACGAGTGATCGAACAAAATAACAATCAAAGAGCCAGTAGCACCACCAAGACAATTCAACGGATCAATGAAGAGAACAGTTATATCAACCTAACACCTCTACAGTCGTCACAGAACCGTAAGGCTAAGAAAATTGCCGAACCAGTTCCATCAGACGTTCAGAAACTCCAGCAGCAGTATCATGTCCAAGGTCTAGTTTCCGCACGGCCGGCAACCAGCCCATCCAATCATTTATTGCAACAGAATGGAACCAGTAGCAGTCCGGTCAAAGGTCAAGTTAGACAGCCACCAGCGGGTCAAGCACAAAACTGTGATGTAAAAACTCCAAGCATGGATAGAAAGCAAGATCAAGGAAAGAAACAGGAAGATTCTCCACCCTCTGACCAGGTGTGTAGATATCGTGTATGAATTTTGTTTTAAGTAATTAGTTTCTGAAGAGATGAACATTCAGGTCTTTGACCACAACTTTTTAAAGAGTAAGAGAGCTATATTTGTACGTTTTGAAAGCTTATAGAGTATAAATCTCATTTGTTTATGGCTCTAATATGTTTACAAGCTGGTTTATGTTTGCCCATCGGTACCAATTCATCCAGATGAAATGCATTCAAATTATGTCATTGACATTGGTGGTTACTAACTATTTAAGTCTTGTATGTGGATTTAAATAGCACTAGAGGAAGGGTTGTTTTTAGCTCACCTGGCTACGCCAGGGTGAGCTTTTCTGATCGATGATTGTCCGTCGTCCGTCAACATTTTGATTCAAATGACATCTCCTCTGAAACCTCTAGGCCAATGTTGATAAAACTATGCAGGAATGTTCCTTGCATGAAGCTCTACCAAAATTGTTCAAAGAATTCCATTCCATGCAGAACTCTGGTTGCTACGGCAACAAAACTTTAAAAACCTTCTTCTCTGAAACCACAAGGCCTAGAGCTTAGATATTTGGCATGTAGCATTGTCTAGTGGACCTCTACCAAGATTGTTCAAATTATGACCCCCGGGTCAAAATTGACCCTGTGCGGGTGGGCCCTTAGTTTTTGCATAGGCATATATAGGGAAAACTTTAAAAATCTTCTCTGAAACCACAAGGCCTAGAGCTAAGATATTTGGCATGTAGCATTGTCTAGTAGACCTCTACCAAGATTGTTCAAATTATGACCCCCGGGTCAAAATTGACCCCGCACCGGGGGTCACTTAGTTTTGCATAGGAATATATAGGAAAAACTTAAAAAATCTTCGTCTCTGAAACCACAAGGCCTAGAGCTTAGATATTTGGCATGTAGCATTGGCTATTGGACCTCTACCAAGATTGTTCAAATTATGAGCCCTGGATCAAAATTGACCCTGCACCAGGGGTCACTTTGTTTTACATAGGATTATATAGTAAAAACTTTAAAAATCTTCTTCTTTGAAACCACAAGGCCTAGAGCTTAGATATTTGGCATGTGTAATTGGCTAGTGGACCTCTACCAATATTGTTCAAATTATGACCCCCGGGTCAAAATTGACCCCGCCGGGGGTCACTTAGTTTTGCATAGGAATATATAGTAAAAACTTTAAAAATCTTCTTCTCTGAAACCACAAGGCCTAGAGCTTAGATATTTGGCATGTAGCATTGGCTAGTGGACCTCTACCAAGATTGTTCAAATTATGAGCCCCGGATCAAAATTGACCCCGCACCGGGGGTCACTTAGTTTTACATAGGCTTATATAGTAAAAACTTTAAAAATCTTCTTCTTTGAAACCACAAGGCCTAGAGCTTAGATATTTAGCATGTAGCATTGGCTAGTGGACCTCTACCAATATTGTTCAAATTATAATCCCCGGGTCAAAATTGACCCTGCACTGGGGGTCACTTAGTTTTAGATAGGCTTATATAGGGAAAACTTTAAAAATCTTTTTCTCTGAAACCACAAGGCCTAGAGCTTAGATATTTGGCATGTAGCATTGCCTAGTAGACCTCTTCAATTCAAAGTTTGGTCAAGTTATGCCCCTGGGGTCAAAATTGACCTTGCCCGTGGGGGGGGTCATTTGTTCTACAAAGGCGTATATAGGAAAACTTATTTGGTATATAACATTATCTAGTGATCTTCCACCAGGCAAGTGGACTTGTACCAAGGTGAGCGATATAGGGCCATCTTGGCCCTCTTGTTACTAAAACTAGTCCTGGTGTATATTCAACAGTTTAACTGCTGAAGGAAAATGCAAGTCAATATGTCATTTAATTCTAAATTAAAAGAACATTTTAAGACAAACACTGGTACACTGTTTAATTACTGTTTATATAATAACATAGAACAAATATTTAAGATGATGAAATCAAAAATATTTTTGTCTTGTTTTTTTTGCAGGGTAAAAGTTCTGGTGGAAAGACCAAGAAGGTAAAAAGAAAAAACAAAGGATCTGGTGATATTAACTTCATAGGTAAGGTTATATTGAAAGCCTCCAGTGTGTTCTCTTTGAGACAACTTTTACATAATAAAAAGTTTTAGATTGGCTGTCATTCGATTTCTTTAATAACAAAACAGAAATCAGTTGAAAATAGATCCTTCTCCATTGTCAAGTGGTTATGAGTGCTTAAACGAATTCACCAAAGCCCTGCTTCTGATCTGATATCTTTTGAGAAAGTTGGCAGTTTTCTACAGAGGATTGGGTCTAGTACTGGTCCTCCTGTCTGCATATAAATAAGTGAAATACTTTTAACAGGAATTAAACCCAAAAGAAAAGTGTTACTGTTTTAAACTGTATGTTCTCTACTCCAGATGAGGTATTCATGCCAAAATCTGAAAGTGATATTGAAGGTGGAGATATGGATGAGTATGAGAGAGAAATTGAAGAATTTAAAAGGTTAGTATATACTGAGAGGTTGGTTTTACGTCATATCATGTACCTGTTATAAATACTTAATCCTGATTGGCCAATAGTGCTCATGTGCCGGGTCCGCAAAAGTGTAAACCTGGAAAATGATGTGTAGACCTGCACGGAATTTAAGACGTCATTTCTGTTATATTTTCGCATGATTTTCACTACTCTTTATGAGGTATACCATAAAATAATTTTAGACTAATGTTTCGGTCAATGCATAGTTTTGCAGACCTGTTAAAAGTGATATTGGCTGAGGAGTGAGTCCTCCATCAATATCACTTTTAACAGGTGCACAAAACTATGTATTGACCTCAAAATTAGTCTATAATCGTATAGTATATACTGAGAGGTTGGTCAGTTTACCTGCAAATTTCTAATCTGTATTGTCAGTAAATACTAAATGCATTTATTTCAACCTAATCTAAATAACACTTGTTGATTGATAGTGCTTAAGGTAGCTATCGACGCTAATTATACCCCCGAAACGAAGTTTGGGGGGGTATATAGGAGTCACCTGGTGGTTGGTTGGTTGGTTGGGCGGTCGGTTGGGCGGTCGGTCGGTCAGGCGGTCCATTGCATTTTACTTGTCCGGAGCATAACTTGAAAACTACTAGTTGGAATTCAATACAACTTCATACAATGGTCAAGCACATTGAGAGGAAGTGCAGTGCACAAGAACCATAACTCCATCTTGACTTATTACAGAGTTATTGCCCTTTGTTACTTTTCCTTGTCCGGAGCATAACTTGAAAACTTCAGGTGGGAATTCAATACAACTTCATACAATGGTCAAGTACAATGAAAGGAAGTGCAGTGCACATGAACCATAACTCTCCGCCCTTTCTTCCTGTCGCATCTGAAAACTACTGGTGGAAAACAACACATACAATGGTCAAGCACAATAAGAGGAAGTGCAGTGCACAAGAACCAACCTTTTTTGAGTAATTACAGAGTTATTGCCCTTTGTTACTTTTCCTTGTCCGGAGCATAACTTGAAAACTACTGGTGGGAATTCAATACAACTTCATACAATGGTCAAGTACATTGAAAGGAAGTGCAGTGCACATGAACCATAACTCTATCTTGACTCATTACAGAGTTATTGCCCTTTGTTACTTTTCCTTGTCCGGAGCATTACTTGAAAACTACTGGTTGGAATTCAATACAACTACATACAATGGTCAAGCACAATAAGAGGAAGTGCAGTGCACAAGAACCATAACTCTATTTTGAGTAATTACAGAGTTATTGCCCTTTGTTACTTTTCCTTGTCCGGAGCATAACTTGAAAACTACTGGTAGGAATTCAATACAACTTCATACAATGGTCAAGTACATTGAAAGGAAGTGCAGTGCTTATGAACCATAACTCTATCTTGACTCATTACAGAGTTATTGTCCTTTGTTACTTTTCCTTGTCCGGAGCATTACTTGAAAACTACCAGTTTGACTTCAATACAACTACATACAATGGTCAAGCACAATGAGAGGAAGTGCAGTGTACAAGAACCATAACTCTATCTTGACTCATTACAGAGTTATTGCCCTTTGTTACTTTTCCTTGTCCGGAGCATTACTTGAAAACTACCAGTTGGAATTCAATACAACTTCATACAATGGTCTAGCACAATGAGAGGAAGTGTAGTGTACAAGAACCATAACTCTTTCTTGACTCATAAGGGAGTTATTGCCCGTTGATACTTTTCTTTGTCCGTAGCATAACTTGAAAAGTACTGGTTGGAATTCAATTTAACTTCATACAATGGTCAAGTACATTGAGAGGAAGTGCAGTGCACAGGAACCATAACTCTATCTTGACTCATTACAGAGTTATTGCCCATTTTTACTTTTCCTTGTCGCAGAGCATAACTTGAAAACTAGTGGTCGGAATGCAATACAACTTCATACAATGGTCCAGCACAATGAGAGGGAGTGCAGTGTACAAGAACCATAACTCTGTCTTGACTGATTACAGAGTTATTGCCAAGAACAATATCTCTATTTTAGTTTTTTTTTGCAAGGTATTCTGTAAATTCTGTATTCAATAAACGGGTAGAATCAAACGGTATTGATCAGTTAATTGTTTCGATTGTTAGATGTGTACGCTTAGCAATTCAGAAATTATAAATGAGGTTGTTTTTATTTGTATTAGTAAACATGGGAAACAAGAGAAACAGAAGGCAAAAAATTAAATAAAAATTTGTAATAATTCGAACACATTTGAAATAATTCTAGTCAAAACAGTTTATTCACAAAAGTACAGTTTAACTATCACAGTATTCAGATGAATTTGCGTTCTTGACAAAGTCATTCTTTTTAACAATTTTCATAATCTTTTATTATATAATATCTAATAATTTGTATAATACGGTTGCACGAAGGCCAGTGCATGATAGCTGTGCTTATTATTTACAGATGTTGCCAAATTTTATTCATCGGATAAAATCGGAATTTAAACTAATTAAATTTGTTTAGAATTATATAAAAACTAGTAACATCTTTTCAAGTTGTTTACAACAGCTTCGATTGTAATGATTATCAATTACCCCGCATGTAAGTTCTCGTTCAACTTTCTCCATTTTCCCCACTGTGTACCTCGAATACTTTAGATAATCACGTGACCGTCGTGTCGAAATACTGTATCGGCAATAAATCACATAGAAAAGGTAGTAATTATTGCATTAAAATGATTCTGTGGGCGGATCTTGTAATTTTTCTGATTTGGCAGGGTTAAGTATTGTATGGATGATCATAATTATTATTGTACTTACGTATAATTGGATGCATTTAAACGGGTTTTGTTTCATATAATCGAATCAAATTATGTGTGTCGTTAGAAATCGGCGTTTTTTGACACTTACTTTGAAGGAAGATGTGTCGACCTTGAACAAACATAATTTCGTTAATTGGGGGTCGATTAACAATGGGTTTGGACCAGTTTAAAGATAATTTAATTACGGAGGGATCCGTGTCAGGAATTTTTGATAAATTGGTCAGGGGATTAATAATCGTTTAAATACGTAAGGGGTCAGAAAAAAAGGCTGAAATTTCATTGATGTAAATTATTTTTTGTTTTGAGAAGTATATGGAAAATCTGTGACACGGATCCCTAGACATAATGATTATATACATCGTTTACGAGTTTGGTGGTAAAAATAAAAAAAAATGGCTGAAATATCACTGTTCAAAATTTCTCGAAATTTATTAAATATCATACAATATCAAAGACCAAAAACAAAAAAAAGTTTTAAAAATCATGAAACGACTTGTTTTAGTCATAATCTATGTAAAAGATACAAAATATATAATACAATTATTGTCTAAATGGGTAATTTAACTCCACTGAATCGACGGTAGATTGCTACCTTAACTGGTACATCAGTACAGTCTGATAGAAATGTAAGAACTGATGCTCTCTGGTGTGAACAACAGGCAAGTCCAATTTAGAATGTAAGAGTTACAGGAAGTTGATTTGATAAACTTTACAATTTGGTAATTACTGAGTAAAAGTCTCTTAAATATGTGAGTTTGTGTTATTTTCAGGTTTTGTGCGGACTCTTCGGCCCCAGTAAAACGCGAGAAACTGCAGGTGAACGTAAACATCAAGGATATATTTGCAAAGAAGAAGACTGGATTGTGCAACTAATCTTTCTTATTATGTTTGATATACTGTAAGGGATAAATCTGTGGAAACACATCTGCCATTGGTTCTGTATCTGGCTATCTTCATCTGAAATCATAGTTTTCTTTTTTTTTGAGGAGTAGGTAAAATAAAATTAGTTAAACGAAATCATGTACCACTGTTTTCCCAAACAGTGTCATTGTAAATTGTGAAGAATACTACATATTGTGTCAAATTGCGAAATATACTTATAACATCTTTTATGTAATGTTAAGTTACCAGGAATTTTGTGTCCCTGGCGTGGATTTGCCAAATCTGACTACAGGAAGAAAAATATATATATTTTCAGTACGATGTAGTAGATTTTGTTTTAATTTTAGAATCCAGAAGGGATATCAATTGGATCATTAAGCAATATGATTGGTTTAGAACATATTTTGCTTGAGTAACTTGATATTTAATCCAAAATCAGTGTGTAAGTATATTTACAGCAATGGTAATACGGCATATCAATTCTATTTTTGCATATTTTCATTTTTAGTTTCTCACAATACCCCTCATGTACCATTCATTGCAATCCTATCTCTTGAGCACCCTTCATTGTAAGGCTATTTTACTTTTAAAAAGTTTCTAATCTATACTCTTAAATGCATTTATTTCAACCTGATCTTATTGGAATAATACTTGTCTGTTTTCTGAAATAAATGAACTGGTAATGAAAAAAGATACCTATACCAGAAGAGACATTAACAAATGATAGTCACAATAATAATAGGTATAAAAATCAAACCAGTCAAGATAGAAACTCCAATTCTAAAAGTATATCCTGTGATTTGGATTAGGTTAATGACCAAGAAAACATGCCGGAAGTTAATAAATAAATCTTCAGAATTTCTACAAGCTTTACTTTGTAGTGCATTCATATTTTTTGCATACAGTATGTTGAAACATACATGTTTCTTTATGCAGGTGTTGTGTTTTTGCATACAGTATGTTGAAACATACATGTTTCTTTATGCAGGTGTTGTGTTTTTGCATTGAAACTTGTTTAAAAAAAGCAACTACTAGCAAAAATACTTCTTACTACAGATATTCAGCTTTTTCTTTGTATGGAAAATGTTTGTCAAACATAACTGTGGCTGACTTGGTGAATCCTTGAGTTGGTAGTTTTTGTGCAAAATCTTGCTAATGCGCTAATTACCTGACAGGTAGGAGAGACAGAAATAGAATAGTCTGCATGAAATGTGAGAAATATCAATTGTCACCACTACATACCTGACATTTCCTACTAGTACATTCTCATTCACTGTTCTACCCAATCTGATGAAAAATAACCGATACTGATAATGAAATTGAATTACACTTTTCACAACATTGCTGGGTATTGTTTGAAAATAGACAGACTCTTTTGCTTCTTTGCTATGGTTGCTATAGCTACATGTTTTTTATCGAAGCTGTTGATGGTGTTGTCATAGCAGCTGAGATGATAGCGTGAGATGGCAAACCTTTGTGACCATGGAACATTTTTGAAAAGCAGTGTTATATGATGCTAATAATATGAAACAAGCAAATAAAGAAAACAATTTTATACTGTATTAAAACCAGTACTGGCGTCTTCGCATCTGTTGTTGAAATAGGTTTATTCAGTATACATGTATTGTCATAGGATGATTAATTCATATTATTTCAGACTTATTTAAAACTAAATCTTGAAGCATTGCAATCAGTGTGGATCTACTGAAAATTTAAGATTGTGCAAAAAATATCCTGTCTAGGGGACTAAAATGATTTATCACTTGGACTGTCTGGATTTTGTCAGAACTAGAGAAAAATGGCATTGCAAGGTGCTTGTTGGCCAGTTAAGAATGTCGTAGCTAAGACATTATGTAAACATGGTACAGTTCTGTCAGAAAATACTTTGGTATTTACTGCTTTAGTTCTTGTTTCTGTCAATAAACACCGGAAGTATTGTTCTGAACAGTTACTGTCCTGTAAACGGTTGTTAGTATTATTGACAATGTATGTTGTTTGAGGTAATGCTGAACAGTGTATACACATGGTGTTTTAGTCTACCGGTACAGTATGTTAACGGGAGGTTTAAGAGGGGTCAATGATCCAGTTTAAAGTCATTTTTGTTGCAGATATACCGATTTATGCTCTTTGTTTGACATATTTTATATGTGTCAGTTTGAATGCCAGTGACAGTGAAGAGAAAGGCATCACGATTATCCCACTGTGGCTGTGAAATCTTGGGATGTTGTGATACGGTTGATTTATATGAACTTAGTCAGCACTGTTTTAAGTTAGGCGGCTGGCTATTTTAATGTGTGGTTACGGTTGATGAATTTTGCATGGTATGTAAATTCTAAGCAAGAGGTTTCAATAGGCATTGGCCCATTTGTCTGATGTTGCAAAGGCTGGTTTTAAGCAATAAATGCTTGACAGAAAGTTTGTGACATGGTCTGCTTGATTCTTTTATTTTGAGAAAAATATTTTCGCCACTGATGATGTTTTTGCATGTTTTATTGCCACAAACGTGTACATTTTTATTGACAATGACAAAGGTCATGTGGGGGTGATGTTTGTTATTGTATTGAAGATATTGTGGTCAATGATTTACTTGTGTGTAGCCTGCATATTTTACTTGTATCTCTGAAGAGTTACAGACAGAGAAAAGAAATTGTTGACAATTGAAAGAAATTAAAACACTTCCAAAAATTTATATGTGTTTGTATTGAAAACTAAAAATAAAAGACTCGTTTGGCTGCAGCAACGGACAGCTCCCAGTTTGAGCACCTCAACAGTTCAGGGAGCGAATGAAGCAAGCCTCTTTAATAAATGCAGGTTATATTATTAGTCTTACGGAACAAGAAGAAATAGACATACTATTGAGTAGGTCTTCATTCCACTTGGTCGTAATATTTTTCTCAAAATTTCGTTCAAATACGAATCTGGTTCAATTGGGTGTCACGTAGTCACAAACCTTTTAATACTCCATCTTCATAAAAACTTGCTGTGGATGTTTTTAGCTCACCTGGCACAGAGTGCGCTATTTGGAATTGCTCACCTTACATTGTATGTCCCATAACATTTTTCTTTAAACAACACGTCTGAAACCACTTGAAAAATGATGAAACTTGGTAGGAATGTTACTTGCGTGTAGCCCTTTCATAGTTGTTCAAATATTTTTATTCCATGCAGAACTCTGGTTGCCGTGGCAATGGAAAGGAAAAACTTTAAAAATCTCAAGAACAGAAAGGCCTAGAGCTTGCATATTTGGCATGTGGCATAACCTAGTGGACCTCTACCAAGATTATTCAAATTATGACCCACGGGTCAAAATTGACCTCGCCCGGGGGTTACTGGTTTTTGTAGGAAATCTTAAAAGATCCCTAAACAACAAGGCCTAGAGCTTAGATATTTAGCATGTGGCATAACCTAGTGGACCTACTAAGATCGTTATGACCCACGGGGGTCACTTGTTTTTACATAGGCTTATGTACGAAAACCTTTAAAAATATTCTCTGACGCCACAAAGCATAGAGCTTAGATTTTTAGCATGTGGCTTTACCTAGTGGACCTCTACCAAGATAGTTTAAATTAGGACCCCCGGATTAAAATTGAAGAGTTGCTAAGTTGACATCTTCCAAAAATGTTCAAATCATGCCCCCCAGGTGAAAATTGACCCTTTATGCTATTGATGACCTTGTATTATAGTCAATGTAGCCAAGTGAGCGATACAGGGCCCTCTTGTTATTGAAATCTCTGTCGAGAGCATTGATCTTACTAAATCTCTAAAATTGAACCGTGCATCCTACAATTGGGGCAATACCATTACTTGTTTAAAGGGGTTCTACGGCGAACAGTTTAAAAGTGACGGTAGCAAGATGAATGAGGCATGGTTAAACCAACAGCTGTAGCAAGTTTCTCTTCACTCGCATGCGCTAATTGTTAAGGATCGACATAACCAGTACGTAATTTTATCACGGATATACGTAACTCTATTCATAGTTTTAATTAGAATGTGGGAGGATACTTCACTTGTTTTTCCGTTCCTTCACTCCCTATTGCACCACGCTATGCGAGACAATTTATTACGTGCATAGTGTAAATTGAAAATGTAAATCAACCACTAGTCGACGAATCCAAGAGGAAAATGGAGAGAAAACATTTGGGTATTAGCGTTCGTATTTATGACATCTGGAAATAACAAAGACGCCGAAACATTCTAACGAACTTGTTCTCAATTAACTTGCTTCTACACCCGTCCGTCATAGCATTGATCTTGAAACACGCATCATGAATAGATAACTTTTGTATCACTAATTATTATTCTATTTGCTTTTTTCCATATTTTCTTTCCGTCACTTAAATTAACGGAAGAATAGCGTCCTATATACAAGTACCGTAACTCTACATATTTTTTTAATTGAAATCCTGATAATAATAGCTTGCTCACTTTATATACATCATTGAGACTTGTTGTTCAAATCCAATGGGGATTCATCCATGTGGTGTATGCTTTACCAATACCGCGCTTATCAATTACAAACCGCGTTTTAGTGTGGGTTTTAAGTTTAGTTTTGCTCCAAAATGATTACACATGCTTTACACTAGTAACTCACTTTTCTGACATTTGAGTGACGATTCAGTAAAATGGCGGTTTGGCGGCGATTTAGATCTGTAGAAATAACTACATGTATGTATTGTTTTTACAAATGAGTATCAACAAAGATTTAATCAGTTCCAACGAACTTTCATTCATTTCTTACATTTGTTTTGAAAAAAAGAATTCATTTTGAAAGTAAAAAAGAAATCACCATTTTTTCTGACTTTTGAGTGACGACCCCTACGTCATTTATAGCCTTAAAACAACCAATCATTCACATTGTTACATTTTCTAAACAAAAAACAAGCAATCCGCTTTCTGACTTTTTAAAAGCTAACCTTGTGTACATATAATCTAATTCTTTATATAACAAAATATTGAATAGTTCAACAATACAATACATTTACTCTTTGGGCTTGTGGGTTTCATGTTAAGCAGATTTGAAGTCTGTCTGGACATTTCTGAGAATGTCGCGCTGGATACATTCATATACCTTTACTTTTCGCTCTTTCGCGATATTACAATAAGCGTTTTACACGTGCACCGTTTGAAACAATAAATCTGATAGCTGAAATTTTGACTATTGTAAAACAATATCATACCAAAAAAAAACCTTAAAAAAATTTGTTTCATCAAGTAAAAATATAACTTTACTCTTCTTTGTAGTTGAGATATATATCCTCTTAGGAGAGTTCACAGTTTCTCTACTTACATCGCTACTTAAATCTATTTGGGTATCAAATGATGCGTATATCTTCAAAATTGTATTTGTTGTCTGGCAGTCGTCTTCTCACTCTATGACTTGCATTATCTCACTTGAAACCGAATTTTGAAAGGATAAGGACTGTATGTCATACCTAAATGACCTTTTACACTTGGCAATTCTCCTTCATCTGCAGGGCAAAGTTTGAATTTCTGTAATAGAGTGGCCGTATATAGGAACAGTTCCATTCTTGCCAAAGATTCCCCAAGGCACGCACGTCTTCCTATACTAAACGGAACAAACTCGTCCGGTATTGACACCTTCCCTTCATCATTTAAAAACCGTTCCGGGCGAAAACAATCGGGATCTTCCCATATGTTTGGATCTTTTAACACGGAGTGCAAATTCACAAGAACTGTAGTCTCTCTGGGGATTACATAGCCCCTAAACGTGATGTCTTCGTGAACGGCATGTGGAACAGACAGGGGCGCCACGGGAGCGATTCTAAGACCTTCCAGAACTGCAGCCTCCAAGAACGGGAGTTTCATTTTATCACAGAGAGCTGGTGATCTGTCTCTTCCAATGACCTCATC
Source organism: Saxidomus purpurata (assembly GCA_022818135.1). Lineage (NCBI taxonomy): Eukaryota > Metazoa > Mollusca > Bivalvia > Venerida > Veneridae > Saxidomus > Saxidomus purpurata. Next base: position 10,776,968 of record JAFMSR010000014.1, on the reverse strand, counting down.
AATTTCCGTCTGTAATTTATTTTGTATATCAGGGTTTCTAATGAGAAACAAAATTATCCATATTATACAAGTGGCGGTGGTTTCCGAGCCTGCACTCAGAAGTTCGCCCAATAATACCCGCATATTTACCTCTGTAAACATAGATCTATTGCCATTTTCATGTTCACGACCAATCTCTTTCTTGTACATGTCTAAAACGTGTCTTTTCTTTTCATTGTCATAAGTTTCTGAGTGGAGCTGGCACACATTATTCAGAAAGTCTTTTGGTTTCTGCCTTACCTCTTCTATTTTAGCCAGACTTAAAAGATCACCAGGTAACTTTCTTAGAAAGGGCAGACAACTCATCAACAGCCCGGACCTCGCAAAAAGTCGGGCTGCTTCTCCCACGCTTTGAAGACAGGCAACAAAGTTTGGGTCGTCATACTCACATCTTTGTCCGAACAGTATTCCAGCTATCACGTTGGCTACACTCAAATTAACAGTTTCACTTACATCAAATGGTTGTTTCGTTTTTTCAATTCTCTTTACAAAATGTTCGATCTCTTCGTTTATTCTTTCTTCCATAGACTTTTCTGTCCATCCGTAGCCAAATTCATTAAGAGCGTGCTGTGCAAATTTTCTATTCTCTTTCCACGGTTTCCCGTTGGCGAACACTATGCCCGGCTCTTTGAACATGAGCCGATGAAATTCTGATCGAGGTCGTTTTGAGAAAATGTCTCCCTTTTTAACCAGAGCGTCGTGAATGACTTCGTATCCATTCAGAATCACTGTAAAATCCTTCCCAATATATAGTCCATAAATATCTCCATAGGTCACCCGTAGTTCTGCGAATCTAGAAATAGGATCTCTACTTATCAAGGAAGGAATATTCCCTAAAATAGGGAACACGCCGGGTCCAGGAGGTGCGTCTTTCGGTCGCTTGTGAACGTAAATCCAAAATACAACTATCAGAAAAATTACAAAAATGGTAGCACAGTTACAGTTTTGAAGAATGTCTTCAATCATTTTAGTAAAAACTATGTCCTTGGTTGTATTTTTAATTTCTATCAAAAACCGCACCCCAGATTCGCATGCAGACACACTTACGCGTGACGTACCAATAAAATTATCGCGGTTTCCTCTCGATCCAGATGAATCACATTATATATTTGTTTAGGAGCAATGAATTGATATATTCAGATAAAATAGTAGATGAAAATAATCGTTCAACGATTTGCACTGGTCACTTTAACAAGCACATATTATTTATCACACACAAATATTTCTTTCAGTACTAAATCAAATCTAAAATGTTTCAATATATACATTCCAAGTATATTTTTATAGTTTTATATAACGTTATTGTCAAATATTGGATCTTTTTACACACTCAAATTTTTACATTTGATTAAAATCCTTCACAAATTTGTAATAATATTATTAAGTTGTCTTGCCTAAATCTTGTGGTTTTACCACGAAGGCTTTATATAGCCAACAAACGATGCACTGACTGCACAATATTCATATCACATGCAGACATTATCTGTGTTTTAATCGAAAGACGCACCCACCTACAATGCTGAAGAAAATAGCTGACGTGAAAATAGCGCATGCTTGTGTCACTGTCATGATTGTGTTACTGTGGAGAAAAATAATGTAGACAGATTTAAGATTTTGCAAGATGGCGGACAGAAGATCGGACATACAAGCCTATTTGTCTTTCCAGTTCTTTTTGACTAACCCCGTGAAAATTAAGTGTAGGGGAAGGTCGTAATTAATCAACGGAAGGTCGTAATTAATGTTGATAGAGCTTGTGTCAAAACCCTTTTTCCATTATGTTATACAGTATATGAAAAATTGCTGGGAAATAAAATATTAAACATTTACTTGGCAATCAAACGGTCTTTTGCGTACATGCACGTATTGTGCGACACAGTTTACCTAGCATGGCATCCTGATCAGATAATTTAAAATTTTAAAAGTAAACTATAGAACAGAAATGTTATTAAGTTCGATAAAGACTAATTAATATGTTCGCCATCAAGTACGGTCATGTACATAATATTGCACCAAACTACATTCACATTAATGTTTCTTTGAATTATAAGAGGATAGCCATTGTTGTTAAATTTGTGACACTGCCTTATGCGCCATTTCTCTTTATTTTCAGTGTGTATTTTATATCTTATGTCTTTTGCTTATATGAATACACCACTGTCATGTTTTGCGTTACTGTGGAGAAAAAGACGGACGGCGAAACGTAAATATACATGTGCATGTGTTTTAACTTATAGTCCCTGTTGCCTCTGAGTCCATGAAATTTAAATTATTTATAAAACGCAATTGTTTGCTTATGTTGGTGTAGTTTGTTAAGAAAAGTTGAAGCTAGGGCGACTGCTGTTTTACGCTTCTTTGTCTGGTCAATGCAATACCACAAGTACTGCTGTTTTCTGATAACATGTTATGTACTGTAGCATGCACGATTTCATCCAGGCAAGAATTCTGCTTAACAAAGATGGCATGGAACAGCAACATGTATGTTGTTAGGGGCATGTTGTACATCATTACTTGTAGTATAATTGAATTGTCCAGTCAAAAATATAACGGCAAAACACCGTCGCACTCCCTTCGATTTTTATTTACAATATACACCAACTTATTACAAAGTAGACCGTTTTGTAGTCAATGCTATATATTGGCTAATGCAGAAAACTTTACATATTCTTGAAATTATAGGGAACAGGAACTTCTAAGAAATCTAAAACACAACTTGAATTCTTACGTTTTCATAGATGTACCGTCCACCATCTTGCAAAATCTACTCTGTACAAAATGTTCTTCATAGTAACACAGTCAAGACAGTGATCCAAATGCACCATCCTAAATCATCGTTGTGGGAAGATGCACATAATTGTTTGAGAAACACTTGCTTTAATTACCCACTATGATCTCAGGAAATACTCCCATCTCATTAATTGGCTTATGTAATAATGTAAGAATTTAAATTTTCGTATTGTGAATACGTAGTCTATTTATGAAAATGTTCGCCCTACTTAATGCCCAGTCCCCTTTCAATATCCGGATGTAACTTAAAAACTTCTTCAGCGATGTTTGCGGTATTTATTTTATAAGAAGTGGGACTTTTCTGTTTAATTTTAGTTGCAATATGCAGTTAAATAAATGTGGGTAAAGCGTCACGATTATTTTTATTACTTATATATATAATGTTCATGAGCGCGAGTGCGTTCGCCGAGCAGGATCACGGGTTTGATCCCCACCAGTGCCATGGCGGTAGTGTCCTTATAGGCAAGACACAGATATTTCCACATAAGCCTCTTTCTTCGAGAACGATACCATCTGAAGAGAATATCGAAAGCATTTGATTTAAGTTGTTTAAGAACTTGTTTCTCAATCGAGAATAAAACAATGTCAGGAAAAGTGTAACTAGGAAAGTTTTAGCATTGCAAAGATAAAAAAACATATTGATTTGATACTGTACATAAACACCGACCCTATATAGGCCAGGCAGCGACTGTTCGAACGCGCAATACTCTGAGTGAAGGACAGACACTGTCTGGGAACCTGAAGTTACATAGACTTGTTTCAAGCCAAAAGATAATTATGAAGAGATGTCGCTCTTTTTTATTTTATCGAGGGAGTTGGAAGCAGGAACGATAACCCTGATGTGTTTCGTTTTATATCCCCCTCCCCCAACACAAAGTGTAAGGGGGTACACTAGATTCAGCGTGTCTGCCTGTCCATCTGTACTGTAGACGTGTAGACGAAATCTTGCGGACACTAAATCTCTTAACCCCTTATCAGAATTGAATGATACTTCACAGAAGTGATAGGTATCATGCCTAGCTGTGCATGGTCCAATAATTAAAACATCAAACATATTACATAAATTTTAGATACTGTGTCAGTGCGGTGTTTGGTTCAGTGATAGTTCTAGTTTACAAATACATTGAAAAACAAGACGCAGTATTGGCATGTGACTTTTGGTCATATCTCCAGTGTTCGACCTCAAAAGTACATCCACCCCGATTCTTGATGCAATGAATAGATTCGATTAAGCAAAAGCACAATACACAAAATTAAATACGTACGGTAGTCGTGTCGGTTATGTGTACTTTACAAAAAGCTTGCTACATGTACAACAATATTACCGATGTCAAGCTTTATAAGTACAACGGTTGTTTCGTAATGTTCAACAAAGTACAGATACACTTTTAGTACATGACTGTACAAGTGGAGTATTTATAAACCTTACTTAGTTGTCAAAGTACTGCTAACAAGGCGGTAACGAATACTTTCCATATGAAACAGACGGTGATAAAAGCAATTTATTTAATTTGTTTTGCTTTTGTGGCGTAAAATCAATGTATGTTACCTTTCAAAATATGGTTAAGGAAGATTTTCTAAAAATGCAAGAAATAAGTCACACCGAGTTATATCGTTTGTGACTGACGGAAATGCAAATATTCCTGAAATATTGAAAGGAGGGTTTCAATTTTTGACTAGGACAGCCTTTATTATTATTATTATTACTAATTTGTTTTTTGTTTTTTTACAGATTTTCATTTTATTCATTGTATATATAATCATATATTTATATTATAACTTTTTGACTGTTAATTTACATATGAGTATTAACATGTATAAACCAATCAAATATGTCTTTATCAAAATTATGATGGTCGGTTCGAAGGGTGATGTCAGTTTAAAATTATTTCAGATTTTTTAATTTCATTTAATAAGAGTTTTGTTTCTGTTGTCCGATTCGTACTTGATGGCGTTGATTCGCGATGCCAAATTCAAACTCCCCGCAGCGGTTACTTCCCATTACGGAGCTCAAGCGCTGTTCGAAGTTGTCTTCTACATAAAACACTAACATATGTGCGGTCGGTTAGTCAGCCCGGTTAGCTCAATCGGTAGAGCACGACACATGTATTCTCGAGGTAGCGGGTTCGATTCCCGGAGTTGACCAACTAAAATTATTAACAGTCTTTCGGGTGAGACAAAAACCGAGGTCCCATGTATGGACGCTAAACACCTGGCATGCTAAAAGAACCAGGAGTGTCTCTGGAATTGGGACGCTTTCTGTATCCTGCACTATCATCCGAAACCTAAAATAACTATACTAACCTAATGGGGGGCGTTGGTCATGTGGGAAACCGGTACCAACGATAAAATCCAAATATACGATACGATACGCGGTCGGTTAGTTAGCAAATGTTATTCAACGGGTGAGTAGCTGATCCGAAGGTAGTAGGTAAAGGAAGAATCGCCAATTAAAAAAGAAAAGAAATGTGTTTAAATTGTTTAATAATATTAAAAACTGACAATATATACTGTTGATTAAATTTGCCATTTACTCATTTAGAGCAAAACCTGTCACTAAGGACGTGCAATTTTCATCACTTGATAACTGTTGCTGCTAAGGCGGTAGATCTAGTTTTATTGATCTACGACGAAATTGTATTAATTTGTCAACACTACGCACTCAGTATATGTGGTGCAAAGAGAGACTATACAAAAGGATTTTACTAGGGTATATTGTAGTTATATAAAAAAAAGTATTTTTAGTATTGTGTGCAGTTTGTATATAAATCTGTAAGGTTAATGTCATAAAAACTTCGGGTTTAACGCATATATACCTCGTCCGAGGGTGGTGGACCTAATGAGCACGTATACAAAAGTCATAAAAACTTTAATAATTTGCAAATCTCGTATACAAAATTTCCGTCAAAATATTGTATGTATTCTCAGGAACCGTATATAGTATTCCTGGTATTCTAATTGTTTACAATGCATAGGGCGGTGACCCTTAAGATTCGGGAAAAAAAACTGGTTTTAAGATTTCTTGTTCCCATATAATAAAAGTAAAATTTCAGAGTTTTATGTTTGTGCAGTTGATAAAAAAAGGCTGAACTGTATTACAGGAACGTTCCATTACGGGTTTTATATCGTTCTAAATAACGCCATTTGCAAATAACATGCCTGTTGCGTTCCTTGAAACTATTTGGTAAGCTAGGGTTCATTCGTTCTAATTTTTTGTATTTGTCAATAATGAAAATATACTCTATTGATCCAAAACCATAATTTTGATCAGGTAGAGCGTGTTCCTCATGGTGGGAATGTCGGTCGGTCCGTTGGCCGGACAGACCTTACCCGATCAATTAGCTAAAACAACTTCAGCGTACCCAGTTTATATGCTTGACAGAGCCGCACCTGACGAAAAACAAAATATGAAAATAGCAGCATTTAGAGTTTTGGAAGCCAGAACTACCGATCAATTTACTAGAGAACGCTTTAGTCTAGGTTCCTCAAACTTGGTAGGTTGGTTGGTCATGGCAAATTAATAGATGACCTTTATTGATTTTTAGGTCAAGGTGACAGTGACGTTCAACATAAAAACTTGTCCAAATAACTAGAGTATGCTTTGGCCTAAGTTCCTGAAACTTGATAGGCAACTAGCCTAGATGACCCCTATTAATTTTGAGGTCAAAGTTCAAGATCACAGTGACCTTCAGTGAAAAACAAAACAATCTTGGTAGGTTGGTTGGTCAGAAAAATGTCCTGCGCAGTTATAACAAAATGATATGTAGATCAAGGTATGATGCCTATGCAGACTGAAAGGGAAATGGTAACCGAAATTGTTACTTCACCAACTTTGAACACTTTTTAAAACAGATTTGATAAAGTTATGTATGATAGAATTTACACAGTAATTTTACTGATGCAGTTTGAAGTGGGCATTGATTAAGAAAAATGTTTTGCATTGCAAAAAGTGGGTTAGTTATTCCTTATTTATATAAATGGATTAAATATGTGATTGATTCTTTGAATTTTCACGAATCTTGTATTTATATTATGTCCCTTAGAAGGACATGGGTTCTGTATGGGAGTGGGTAACGATGTTATTACCCCAAGCATAAGTGATTAGAGGCTGCACCAGCCTGTGGACCTAACTGGATATGTATATGTGTGCGCCTGTGTATGTGTGTGCGGCATGTGTGTGTGCATGCATGTATGTAAGAAAATGAATTAAAGAAATTATTTGATCAACAGCTGATAGCACATTCACTCCTCTTTGGTTATTGGAGTTTAGTTCTAGCCCTGCACAACTTGAAAAAGTCAAATTATTTGAAAGGTAAGACATCTTCCTATGTTTCTTGTAAAAGTGGCATGCCAAAGTACAAGGTTATGTATATTTTGTGACATGCCAAAGTACAAGGTTATGTATATTTTGTGACATGCCAAAGTACAAGGTTATGTATATTTTGTGACATGCCAAAGTACAAGATTATGTATATTTTGTGACATGCTAAAGTACAAGGTTATGTATATTTTGCATTGTCAAGTTTACATCTAATGAAAGTGTCCAGGCTTCAATATAATGGAACATGCATTATATTCTGTTACAGTAAAGGTAGATGAAACTTAATTGTTACAAAAGGAAATCGGATGACAACTGCAGTTGATAATTAGGTCAGTGAAAATTTAATTTTGTTTAATCAGTCACACTAAAAAATCTTTGTTTAAAAGCATAAAATGTTTGATAGGAGTGGTCCTTAGGTGACGCTCTACCTAGGGATGTCATTAATTAAAATTTTTGTATCGATATATCAATTTAGAAATATCGACGATACAGCGATATATCGATACATGGGCGTAAAATAGTCACTGTCTACATATTCTACCAAATCTCTTGACTTTTTTTATACTAAACACATGGTTCTGGTCTATAATATATATCAACCCTTGCAGTGCTGAAATATTTGTGCTGAAATATTTTTGCCTATGAGACCACATTTCATTAAATTATCATTCGTTAGAAAAACACTGAACTCTGGGTAGAGTGATTGTTGATATTCTGGTTGAGCTTTGATGGAATTTTTCGAACATTGCGTGGTGTAACATTATTTGATATACGATTTTTCAAAACGGCAATCGATATCGAATCGAAAATGTTTTATCGTTGATATATCGATATCGTTTGAATCGATTACATCCCTAGCTCTACCAAGATTGATGACTCTGCAAATGATACTATGTTCATAAGTAGTTATTTAAAATATGTCTTGATATCAACATTGCAACACGTTTGTGGGTGTCTTTAGAATTCAGATGAACCAAGCTATCATTACCCTCTTGTTTAAGTCTTTTGAAGAATATGCATGATGTGCAGGTTGATCATAATCTTCACTGGAATCTGGTCACACAGTCAGAATCACTTAATAGACCCAGAAAAAGCTTCCTTTTTGAATTCATATGTTAGGTCATTCGATAAGTTGAAATATCTTGTAGCCGGTTATTGAATCAAAATATACCCGCTTAGCTTATTTATTATTTTAAAATGAAATATAAATTTAAACTACTTGTTACAGCATATAAAGGTGGTACATGTAATTAATTGCCATCTACACACAATGAAACCTATTGTCAATCAACAGTCAACTGACCAATGTTTTGTCTACTTTTAGGCTGACTGTTGGACAGCTGATGAAATCAAAGCACTGAAAGTACTGATGGGGTCAGTGTCAAGGTATGTGTTTATTGTGTACCAGCAATGTTATGATGATGCAAGTCAAAATAGACGTTTTACACATCATATTTTATGAAGTGCAATGTTACTGAGTGGAGATATTGCCAATTTTAGAAAAAGTAACTCAGTATTTTCCCTTAGATGGCGTCTAGTTAGTTTGTCTACAGGTGTGCAAGAAAGCAGAATATCTATTTTTATCTATCATAAATAAACATATACTTAGTGAAAGTGAGTTAGCATAATGTGGGCTGTTGAATTCATAGATATCTTTCCATAGAGCAAATTCATTCCGAACATGGTCATGGAAGGTACAGATAAGATGCAGTACATTGGTAAAATATGAATATAAGCTGTATCAAAATTAAATAACTCTCATATACAAAGTATATGTGGGCAGTATCGGAATCACGCTTGTCAGTCCATGATCTGTAGATGAAATTTGTGAGGATTTTTTGTCTGAAACTTCAGCGAAACCTCATAGAAGAGTTAAGTATTAAGCCTGGTTGTGCATATCGTATGTTATCAGAATATTGTCCATCAAATTACTGCCCTTTGATTTTTTGCCTATGATAAAGTTATGATACTTTTTTGGACTTAGAAACTGCAGGTGAAAGTTTTGCATGTAAATCACGGCATATATTGTATTGAAACTTGACACAGCTTTGTGGTAATTGGCCAAGATTATAGTATCAAGTCCCACAACTCTTCCTCATTTTGTCTTGGCATTGCAATGTGACCATTGTTGCCTTTTATTGTCAAACCTCGCTTTTGAGAGTCAAAGGCTTCGTAAAGTCAAGTTTCTTGTTCAGTTACCTCTGACCAGAATTCAATGAAAATTCACATGAATGATAAGTCCCAAGCTTAGTTGTGCAAATCGTCATCATTATATATCTGGATAAATTTAATTCAATTATTGCCCTTTAAATTATCAATATTTGTTTTTATGTTTTCCAGTGAATTATAGAGTTTTCACAGCGAAAAAAAAAGGGATATTCCACAGTTTTGAAACAGTGGATTACCATTTTTATTTTCCCTGTTTTTGCAATCTTTAACCAGGATTAACGTCAAAATATACCGAGTGTAATTAATGCTGGAAACCATGCGACGATGACGTTGTTAAAATGATGTCATTTGTGCTATACTTTCTGATGACGTTTCCCATCATTTTTGATATTTTATAGACACAAACTCAACAAAAGTAGAGTTTTAACCATAAAATAAACAGAAAAATTGTTTGTATCGACATAATATCATGTTTATTTCATTTGTGAACACCAAAAGTAGTTACTCTCGTGAAAATATCACTTTTGGTGCCCACACGATGAAATTATAACTTGATATTACACTGAAATCAACAATTATCCTTTATAATTATATATAGTGTATTTGAGAATATTTTTGGGGTACCCTATTTCTCAGCAGTCATTGACCGAAAATCAGTGAAATTTCACATGAGTGATAGTTATGTCCTTAATCCAATGTCATTTTGATTACTGTTGCTCAATATGGTATCCCGGTCTATCCCAGTTCCTTAAAAACAAACTTCAAGTAACTCAGAATAAGTTGATTAGGTTTGTCCTTGATCTTGATGCCAGGTCACATATTGGTCCAAATCACTTTCTCTCACTCAACTGGTTACCAGTCAATAAACGTGTAGATCAGATCATCCTTTGTCATGTTTTTAAAGTAAAAAATGGTCTGGCTCCTGATTACATGGAAGAATATTTCATCCCACAGGTCACTGTTCATTCTTATAAGACCAGATTAAGTAACAAGGGTGCATTTGCAATCCCAAAGGTCAAAGGTTTTGGTACCAAGTCCTTCTGCTTTGTGGGTTGTTCGTTGTGGAATAGTTTGCCAGCTGAATTATCTAGCATTGGCAGGGTACCTTCTTTCAAAATATCTGTTAAGAAGTACCTGATGGACAGTTTGTAATATTTCAAGACTTTTTATATGAGTTTTTAAATTTACATCAGGTTGCTTCGGTATAGGAATGGTTTCAACTCATTTCATCTATCATTTAACACACTTAATATGAAATGATGCATTTTTTTATTTTTTTAGTCTAAGTGATACTCATTCTTATTCTCATTCCTACTTTTTTATAGTTGCGTCTTAGTATCTTGTCAAATGTTTTAGTAATAGGTTTAATTTTGTGACTGTGATATAATGATAATTTGTTTTTATTGTAGTTTGTCTTAAGTTAAAATATCTAATGCTTATTAATTTTATCATTTGCTTCCTAGTATATTTATTCTGTTTTAACTTGAATAATGTGTTACAATGCCGTAACTTCTAGTCAAACTGTGTTAACATAAGTGAAATCTAACTGCGATAATATTTAATTGATAGTATTTATTTGCATTGGTTAAAGGCTCTCTATCTCATGCCACCAGCACAGGGGACCACAATGGAAATAAGAGTCTCTCTTTTTTGTGTTATCCTTGGTGTTGGTGTGCATGTCATGGCTTATTTATTCTCATGTATGTTATATATTTGTACCGTACATGTTGTTTTAAGTGTCCATGTATATGTATTCCATACCGAAATAAATCTATCTATCTATAAACATCATGCTTCGTTTAGCTTTTTACACCGCATGTTTTGCTGGGACAAATAATTGGCTGGAATTTCTTGAAAATTTTGGCATATTATCCGAAAAGCAGTAACCACCAGCTTCTGGCACCCATGTGCACTGCTTTTATCCCTTTATTGTGTCCATGTGGGTTGAAGTGGCAAGCAAAAGGGTAGAATAACTGTGTCATAATGTGGTATCCTGTGAAATACTTTACCATTAGTGATAGCTCTAGTTTAAACTTCGAAAAAGCTCTGACAAGTTTTGTTATGTGATATGAACATGCTGATTTTGCAGAGTAAACTTAATTGGCTTTAAGCACAAAGCAGCATGTATCTGCCTCAGCAATGTTGTAAATTATAGTTTGGAAACAAAATCACAAAGAAAAATTAATGACAAAAAACTTCTGTTCATTCCAGTTTATTTTTAACAACAGTTCTTTAAAAAATGACATCTAAGTAACAACTGCATAATTATAATTCTGTCAAAAGAATAATATACATTGTAAAATATATATGAAAATCATTATTGTCTTAAAATAGAAATATTGTATGTTTACCGTAGTAGATAAAGTATTTCATATTATGAATGAGTATTAAAAAATGTATTAAGTAGTTGGGAAAGATGCCCTATACCTGCCCCAGGATAAGATAATAATGCCCTGGAACTAGTATCTACAAGTATCAACCGTTTTATTCTGGGTGACATATCTTGTTAAAGCTAGCACAAACATGGAAAAGTTGATAAATCTTTCTTTACTAGGTAGTTCCACCCTTTTTTACCCGAGCTGGCTCAGGGTGAGCTATTAGGATCGATGAATGTCCGCGCCGTCGGGGCCGCCGCCGCGGCGCGTCCGTCGCCGTCCACATTTAGTCGACACCTGTGGCCATTTTTCCTCGTTGTCACGAAACTTGGTCAGGATGTTTGTCCCAGTAATTACTCGGACGAGTTCAAATATGGGTCATCTGGGGTCAAAACTAGGTCACAGAGCCCAAAAATAGAAAAATCTTGTTAAGGCTCTAGAGGCTACTGTTTCAGTCCAAAATCCTGGCAATTTGTCAGAAAGGTTGTTTCTATGATTTCTAGCTCAAGTTTTAATATGGGTCACCTGGGGTCAAAAACTAGGTCACACAGCCCAAATGTGGAAAAACCTTGTTAACACTCTAGAGGTAACATTTTCAGCCCAAAATCCTGGAAATTTGTCAGAAAGGTTGTTAAGTTGATTTCTAGCCCAAGTTCGAATATGGGTCATCTGGGGTCAAAAACTAGGTCACAGCCCAAATATGGAAAAACCTTGTTAACACTCTAGAGTTACATTTTCAGCCCAGATATCCTTGAAATTTGTCAGAAAGTGCAGATCATGATCAGACAGCAAAATAATGAAAGTGCAGATCATGATCAGACAGCTAAATATGAAAGTGCAGATCATGATCAGACAGCTAAATTTGAAAGTGCAGATCATGATCAGACAGCAAATAAGCATAGCAAACAGGCAGATCATGATCAGACAGCACAAAATAAAAAAGCTGACAGGCAGATCATGACCAGCCAACATACAATGAATAGCTTACAGTGCAGATCTGATCAGACAGCAAAAAAGAATAGCCAACAGTGCAGATCAGATCAGACAGCAAAAAATGAGGCCTAGAGCTTAGATATTCAGCATGTGGCAAAATGACTCTCTACCAAGATGTTCAAATCCGACCTCAGGGTCAAAATTAACCCTGCCTGGGGGGTCTTGATTTCATAGGCTTATTAAGAGGATATCATGAGCCAAAGGAAAAATGATCCTTTCTGCTATTAATAACCTTTTTATTTTTGCCAATGGTAGACAGGTGAGCGATACAGGGCCATCATGGCCCTCTTGTTAAAGATGAACATAACAGATTTAATTTCCGTTTGCAGAGGAAATGTTTCAAATCTAAATAATGAAGCTATTTGTACAAGGCACAAAAAGATTGTCGGAAAAAGTTTCTTTGAAAAAAAATTAGACTGATTCGCACCTAAATTTTGTTCTTATCCTTTATGGTATCTATGTTGTGCCATGGGTTTTGATGAATTTCTACAAGCAGTACAGTAAACTTTGTTAACTTGAGCATCAATAACTCTCGTTGGTCCCAGTCATATTTCCTATACGTTTAACTATATATATACCACAGTGAGTTATTGAAGTTTTACTTTACTTCAATCATGTTTTTACAGCAAACATTAGAGCTACCTTGCTCAAGAAATAAAATCACTGCACAGGTTTAACAGTTTCATAGATAAAATCTTTCTTAAATTTCCTCAGATAGTAAACGGCTGAGAGAAGAGCAAAGTCTATTACACAAAATCCTGCCATAACGAGAAAAACAAAGCCGTTCATAAATGAGTAAGTCACTGCGTAAACTTCATTCAATGAAAGTGCTGCAAATATACTGCTTAGGACCTCAATTGAAGCTATACCAGAAAACATTGCACCTTGTTTGTCGGCATCTGTTATTGTAGACATTATACCTCGTATAAGTGGCACCATTAGGAATGACAAAGTTCCGGTGACGGGAACCATGTATATCATCAAGTTTGATTTTGCAAAAGCTTCAATAATAAAGGAAGCTGCGCAAGAAACTGTGCTTAACACTGCTATAGCTTCATTAGATAGGCACATTTGAAGTACTTTCAATGAGCAGAGCCCTACTATTCCTAAAGCGGCATACCTCGTCATGGAAAACACGCCGATCTTAGATGGTCCCCAACAAAATGGTTGTCCGAGGAAGTACAATGTTTCAATATTGCTTCTGTTTAGTGCCGCTAGTTCAGCGAAGAAAAATGACAGTAGAAGAAGTGTATACATTAGTCTTTTCCCCTTAAAGTCATCGCTGATATAAAATTGAAGCATAGTTTTAACTGTTCCTAATAAACTTTTTGGAGATCTCCGTCTGCTCTTTGGTAAAGTTTCTGGTAAAAGTAAAATTATTATGAAAAATCCAAAGAGACATATTGCAGAACATATCACAGAAGTTTTAAAAAATCCTAATGCTAAAGTTTGAATGAAATATCCTGAAAGTAGGCTAGAAGATATGGCTGTTAATATCAGGGTTGCCTCAACACTTACAACACCAAACACACGATGGTTTTCCTTGTGTGTAATGTCGGCAATGTATGAAAATGCTACAGCAAATAGAGCAAAGCTGCTCCCAAAAAGTCCATCAAAGGCATACATTGCTGTGATGTATAAGAGAGATGCATTGAAATAGATGACAACATTTGTCACACAGAGCTTCACACAAGCTGCAAATGCCGCAACTACAAATAAGAATTTCCTTCCGTATGTGTCAGTATATCCTGTCAAAATTGTATTAACTACGAACATTGGAATATGCTGGGCAACTGAGTAATACAACATCCATATAGAGGTATCTTGTTGTACAGACTTGTAGTTGATGTACGCGGGATCTGAATGGTTTGTGACATTGCATGCTCCGTAATGATTGTCTGCGGACATGTTTGGAAATCGCTCATGTTGAATCTTGCTCTGTGTCCACTCATTGATGACATAGTTGTAAAGTCCAACGGCAAGGAAGATGCAGAACATGACGGGAATCACTGTTATATGTCTCAGTTTTATACCATTGCTCTCTGTTTCATCTACTTTTTGGATGAGGGCATCTTTTTCGGTTGCCATGGTTTCTTGGTGGTTTGCTTTTGAAGAGGTTAAGATGTTGGCAGGTTTGTTGATTAAGTCTCTGATGTGCTCATGACCACTGGAACAAAGTAAGAAAATAACAGAGTATAAAAGAGTATGGGCTTATGTTTCCACCGACTGTCAAACTCTTTTTATGTCCACAAGAGAGCCATATAGTAATTGCAGTATGCGTCGGTTGCTTTGTATAAGCCAATTAACAGTTAAAGCAATTAGTGTGATATATTTTTTCAAGTGTCATTAACTATCATATTGTATACATGTATATTAAATATCCTAATCAAAGGTGTTTAGGTAACAAATCCCTCAGAAGATTCAGTAGATTTACATGTCAATCATTTTGTACATTCAGATATAGTGCTACCTTCAGTGCTGTTAATAGATTTGAATAAACTTCCAGGCATTGACCGAAACCAAAGTAGGTTTAGCATGCTTGATTAAAGAGGTGCTCAACTATCAATATAGAATAAAGTCTATATACAGTAAACTCCGCTTATAACGAACTCATCGGGAAGTATCAAACTTGTTCCTTATATCCGGAGTTCCTTATATCCGTATATCGAACAAGTTCCTTATATACGATGTATATATATTGAACTAAAATCTATATCAAACAAGTAGTTTTATAGTTAAATGTAATAAAATCCTATCCATCAACTTATAGTTGCTTTTGATTTTCCTAGATTTTCCTACCTCCTTTGAAGAGTTATAAAGATCTTTTCTATATCCGTAATTAACATATGTAAAATAATTGCATGGATTAATAAAACATAAAAAGACGGTTCTTGTTTAATTGGCAATACTTAAACATATACAGTTGGAGAAAGCTGACTTTCGCTCACTTGCCATAACTTGAAATATTTAACAAGGTATTATTCCCAGTATGGGATTTCATCCCGTCTGCATGCTTTAAAAGAAACGCTTACAATCATTTGCGTAAAATATTATCACTTGAATATCGTACTTAGCAATTATGTTTGTATTCTCATTTAACTAGTTTACCAAAAGGTTAAACATGTGTAATGATTTAACTGTATGAATAATAGTTACAAGTGCGCTATGAAAAATACAATGCAGGCGGCAAAAGAAAAATGCAAAATCAACAGATTTTTTTAACTCTTCGGAACATATTTGCAGTTCGATATATACGATTACTTTACTGTACATTTTTCACTATTGAGCCAGAAAAAACTGTTCCTTATATCCGAAGTTTCCTTATAACCGGAGTACGATATAACCGTATATTTTTACATTAAACAAAGAAGGGAAAAAATCGGGCCAAGAAAAACTGTTTGTTATATCCGAAGTTACGTTATATCCGGAGTCGATATATACGGAGTTTACTGTACTACTTATTTACATATTTATACACATGTATGTAAAGATGTATGTGCATCACTCTGGAGTTATTGCCCTTTTATTCCAAACATTGGACAAAGATGGAGTTGTTTGGTCTCTTATATAAATAATTTCTAAACTGAATCTTCACTAAACTTAATAGCCTAATATCTTGTCAAAGTTTGATTACCAGCCAGATCACACCAGACACTCTGGAGCTATTTTGGCATCTTGTTAATTTTATCATCACCAAAGACCAAAGTAGGTCTGTATTGTAGATGTTTAGCACATGTTTGATTATGTCACGGCTGTCCTGTAGCAAAACTGTCTTGGAGGATATATAGGTGTGGTGTTATAATTATAGTAGGCATCATCTAATTTCCTTTTGAAAACAAGAAATAGTCCTTTCAAACTTGATAGATTTACCAGTCTAGATTATACTCATAACTGTGTTGATGTTTAGTTACAAATTATCTCCCCATTACTCGAAAATTCATCTGTTTAATGATGTAAGCCAAGATACATTAGCTGGGGGTGTGAATCACATAAATGATAATGTTTGTTTAAAAAATTGGAGATTATCTTAAGTTATCTGTCATAGATTTTAAATAACATAAGAAATACAATCTTTTAAAAGTCAGGAATCTGTATAAATTATATTTTAGTTTAGAATGGAACTTTCAATTCTGTATATAACATAGTAATGTATGCAGAATTTCACATTAGAAAAAGTTGAATAAATAATGAATAATTATTTCAATAAATAATGACATGTTAGAAATTCAAAAATGGAATATAATTCCATTATAATTGTCCCTCTCTCTCTTCAAGGTTGAGAGAGTCTCGAGGGTGATTTATATAAATTGTAAGAACTTGTTTCATAATCGAGATTAAAGGAATTAGTAATATTAAAAATTGAAACATTCTGTTCTGTTACAATGGTAGTATAAAGATTTTTACATGTGCGTCTGTCATACTGCATTCCTTCCAATCACTTCCGTATGTCACACACGTTCCACTGAATTTTGTATCCAAATATGCAATAGCCACCATTGTGTACAGTATCTACAAAGGATTTAGTTTGATTTCATGTATAAATATATGTTAGTATAACAGTATTATGTAAATAAAAGTGTGTTATCAATTGGCATGTGATCTAGAAACTTAAGTTCACATTTGTTAGTGTTTAAAAATAAACTTGCGTTGTTATCAAACATAAGGGTCATAAAGTGGATATTTTAACATATTAAACGCCTCAGTTAAGTTTAGGTAAAGATTAAATCAGACCAACATAGGTCAAGAGTAATGGGCACTTGGTTTTACAAAAAGAAAGGAATGCTATACGTGACATTGTGTAGACTCTAGTACTGTCATTTCTCCATCAATCCTAATCAAATAGTTTTATACACAGAACCTTGCAGTCCTATAAGATTGTATGCAAGATCTAATGTTGAACAGATTATTGGTACACCACTTTGACACTTTCATTTCTTTAGGTCACTAATACGTATGTACTAGTATTAGATCCTAGTAAAGTTCATTTAAAGGCCAACATCTAGAGTTATGTGCACTATATTGTTGCAAGTACTGAACTTGTATTTCACCATTATAACACTGTAGCACATTCAATTCTTTACCAATCTTAATCATACAGTCTAACCTGTCCTAACAGTCACCTTGATTTGGCGGTCACCTCCAGTAAACGGTCACTCGGAGACACCCCTCATAAAAACCCTTCAATATTACACCTTGATTAAACGGTCACCTGCCATCTGCGGTCTGTCTTAGTGCCTCGCGATCGCTAAAATACTGTTAAAATCATACCGATTTCAGGTTACACTGTATCTAAAAAGAATCTGCTTTCGAAGGTTGCAGTATGGTCATTGTAATGGACAGCTACCTAAAATAGATTTATATTATTTTTGCTTTTTCTGGTATTTTAATGAATCTATTTATTGCATATTATCAAGAAATCTGGCTTTGGCCGATGTCAAGGTCACTATTAGTTAAAATAGAATTTCCTTGTCAGACATTGACCTTGCAATGACATCATATCTGGATGTTCAAGTGTGGTGAACTTAAGTTGGAGGACCATGACCTTGTCATTAAGAGCAGTGATATAGATCCAGCATCACCATCTTTAAAAATTGCATTTCCTTTTTTGTACAACCTTCATGAGAGCTTGTAGGATGACATTGGATGTCTGCCATACATCTGTTGTCCATCCACATTGCTTCAAATGACTTCTTCTCATAAGCGACATCATGGAATATCAACAAACTCGACTGGAAATGTCCTGGCATTAAGCAGCAAAGCCACCATAGCTAAAAATAGAAAATTCTTTTAAAATCTGCTACTCCAAAATTGCAAGGCTTAGAACTTGCATCTTTAGTGTAAGGCATGAGGGTGAGCTATTGTGACCACTTGATGTCTGACATCTCATCTCATCTTGGCCAATGTTAATGAGTATGATTATTTAGATACAAGATATCTTATTTTTCATAGAGACCGCCATATTTCAGTAAAGTCAAATATATGCAAAGGTAGCCAAATGAGAAAAGACTAAGTCCCCTCAAATACACTGGGTTATGTTGATAGACGCCACAATCCAATTTCTTTGTAACTGTTTTCGAGACAAATAGATCAGATAAAATACATTTAAAGTACGCAGAAACTTGGTAAATAGGATTCCTTCTACATATTCACAAATACAGAGATTTTGGAAGCTTTTCAGTTCAGTTATGTTGGTGATACACATTACATACTTAGCTACAATCAGTGTCTAAGAACAAATTTACTTCCAGTAATGTACGTAGGGAAAACTCAAACTTAGGTGTGAAATATAAGGTAAATATCAAACACAAAGCTGAAGTTTTGTGTTCATTTGGAGTTTTGGTTATTGAATTTGCTGAAAATGAATGTCTCTTCCTTGGAACCATACTTTTTTCCACGAAAAATATGGGCGAGCATCAGTCAGGGCAGGCGCCTCTTCAAGGGAAAATACAGTGATGAAGTTATTTGTTATTTATAATAATAATGTTTAATAAGTTTAACAACAACATAAGCCTATTGTTAATCACTTTCAACAGTATGTTGTTCAGAACTTGCAGTCTATAACAATTACTGGCTGCATGGATGTGCAGTGCAGATCATGATCAAACTACAAAGAATGTGCAGGGTGATCATGATCTGCACTCATCACAAGGCAGAATAAATTGCTGTTAGCAAGGTGATTATAGTTAATGCTTAACATATCTAGCACATTATTATTTTTGGTTTATTCACCATTACTATAATTATGGTGTCGCAAAACACTGCAGATCACAGTTTTTGTATGTTATATTACAGCACACAGACACATAAAATTCTATTTTTTCTCATGTCTTGTGGCAGTTACACCACATAGACACAGTAATATCAGTCTGTCTTATTTGTTGCTTGAAGTCCTGCTGTGCAATTTCCATTTCTCTGCACTGTTTACTTCATTAATTTTATAGCTAGCTATAGTAAAAAGAAGAAATAAGAAGTGATATCATTTTAGAATATGGGGTTGTAGCATCTTTACGAAATGATATATTCTTTGTTGATTGCAATACCAAGTTGATCCAACATTTTTTGACAATCATATATTGTTTGAAAAAAGTCATGTGTTCATTTTATTCGAAATAGTCAAAATGAAACAATAAAGTTTGAAGATGTAGAAAAAATTGACAATGAAAAATTTGCTTCTGAAAAGTGTTATAATCATAATTCACATGTATACGGGATAATACATAATCTGGTTTGGCTTTTGTTACGAAGCATATTTCAGTTAAAGCTAGGTCAACACTTTTTTCTATTAAAGACGATGTACAGAACCCATAAGCCTGTCATGCTGGCTCAAGGTCAAGATGACAACTTACAGTCAAACTTTCAAGTCTTGAAATTTGTGTCCGCTCCATATTTCCTTAACCGCTGATGAATTTGAATGAAACTCTGGCCAAATGTTCACCTCATAGAGATATCAGATGTGCAGAAACCATGATCTTGGCACTGGAAAACAAATATAAGTGATAGGTAGAACACTCTTTTTAACTGTATAATTATGGAAGACTTCTTTGCTTTGCCTTCTAGAAATCCATGCTCTGCATAATACACTCAGTAACATAAATTTCTTCAATATTCCTATTTGTTGTGGGGGATATAGCTGTCTTTTAGACTGCCATGTTATATTACTCTTAGGCTTCATTGTGATGTTTGAGATCTGAATATGTTGTGAGAAAGAATTTTTTCTTTTTCAAAAGTTTCAAATAAAAGGGAAGCTATCCTACGCACCTCAGTGTCAGTGTTGGTGTCACACCTTTATTAAATTTTCAGAACCACCCCACTATTTTTCAAAACCATTTCAGATACTGCTTTGAAATTTATATTTTGGGCCTTGATTGACTTAAAAAATCATTGAATATGGGTAAATCCACTTATTGACTTAACCCTTAGAGATATTGCTGTGAAACTTGAAATGCTTGTTTGCAGCATGGCCCCTGGGCATCTGTAGGCAAAGAAGGTTTTTGTTTTGAATTATGGCCCTTTATCGACTTAGAACCTTTGTTACATTTTTCGTACTAGCTAGTCCACTTTTTGACCTAACCTTTGAAAGTTGCAATATTTGTTTACCACCATGACCCCCACATGTAAGCAAGAGAAGGGAACTCTGTCAAGGATTTCTTTTTAATTATTGCCCTTTTTGACTAAGAATCTCGGTTAAGTTTTTCATACCTGTCAACTTGAAATTTGGAATACATGTGTACCATCATGGCACCCATCTGTAAGCAACAGTAGATAACTCGGTCAAAAATATTCCTTTATTGTTCTGTAGCTGAGCGCACAGTCTTACGGACAACTTTTGTTACCTAAACTGTGACAGAGTAGCTTAAAGGGTTGGAAAAAAAGCTACGGTATATCCTTTAACATTTAATATTGCTTATATATTGAGAGAATATACTGACTTACTCAGGTGTTTTACTGGTATGCCTCAATTAAATTGCAGGTATATAAAATTACTTTTATCTTGTAATAAAATCGAATTGATCTGATTTGAAGCAAATTTTATAAAGGTCCATCCATAAGAGCAAATATGTTAGCTTGAATTTGTGGATGAGACCTTTGTAAAAAAATCCAACTTTGTATTGTTTTAAATATATTAATAAATATGAGATAAAGAATAATACTATGCTCAATTTTACAGCTTAATTACCACACAGTAGGGCAGCTGGTTTAATCCCTGAACAATGGCTATGTGGAGACTGGTGGGGATTTATGACCACCAACAGGGCTGCTGGTTGATGTGGTATTGTTGCTACTGGGGTTTTATAGCTGTAAGTGGACGGTTGTGGCTGCTGAGCCATTTATGACCTGGCCCTTAGTGAGCACAGGAAAGAACTCGTAAAGCTCTAAGAGGTAATAAACCTGCACTGATAAAACAGACGACATTGTAGATCTGTTTACTCATTTAGAAATATAGAAAACAGTTGGTCTTTTTTGTTGTTGAAAATAATACCTTTGTCTTAAAAACTTAGAACAGTACACACTAACTTAGAACAGTACACACTAACTTAGAACAGTACACACTAACTTAGAACAGTACACCCTAACTTAGAACAGTACACACTAACTTAGAACAGTACACACTAACTTAACAGTACACACTAACTTAGAACAGTACACACTAACTTAGAACAGTACACACTAACTTAGAACAGTACACACTAACTTAGAACAGTACACACTAACTTAGAACAGTACACACTAACTTAGAACAGTACACACTAACTTAGAACAGTACACACTAACTTAGAACAGTACACACTAACTATTGAATTAGAGGTTTTGTTATAACCCTATTATGTAAAACCCCTGTGGTGCAGTGGTAATGTATTCACCTCAGGGTCATATGGTCCAGGATTTAATCCCTACCAATATTATGATGGTTACTAAGTGCATGTCCATAGGCAAGACCTTAATTCCACATTGCCTAGCTCTTTCAGGATGATTCTATCAGGTAGCCTCCATAGTGATTCATCCAATAGGAGTGATGGCAAACAAAACCCTGTATTACGCAATATTTTCTACTGATAAGGGATAAATGCAGTGGGCAGCGGTCCGTAGTCCGTGTTTTTGTATTGTGAGTGGTGTTTTTTAACGGCCGTAACTTTTTAAAAACAAAAGATATTTTAAAATGTCTTCTTTCAATATAATCATGCTTTTGCACTTGTAAAATCCATTGAGGGATTTTGACTACTATGCCATTTTTGGACCAAGGGGTCTATGAAGTACACTCATTACACCCCCGAAACGAAGTTTAGGGGGGTATATACAGGCCCGTAGCTACACTGAGGCACAGGGAGGCCAGTGCCTCCCTGTTTATCTGCCAAGATTATGAAAAAAAGGATACATTTTGAGGCACCTTCTTTTCAGCATAGCCGAGCTGAGGCACTATTATTTAATTTAATTTATTTAAACTATCTTCTTCATTTTTAATATCACGAATAATTACACTATAGCACAGTTTTATATAACTAAAATGTACGCGAAGCTTTTTAATGTCATTGATTGGTTCCGAAATCGGTATCTTAAAAGTATCAAAAACATGTTTGAAATGCAGGAAAATGCACGAAATGGCAACCTCGAAAAAAAATTTCGTGGGGGCATGCCCCCGGACCCCCCCTAGAAAGTGCCTCTCTATTTTTTATCCTCTGGCTACGGCCCTGATATAGAAGTCACTTGGTGGTTTGTCCGTCGGTCGGTCGGTCCATCGGTGTCTGTTGCATTATTCTTGTTCGGAGCATAACTTGAAACCCATTGGTTGGAATTCAATTTAACTTCATACAATGGTCAAGTACATTTAGAGGAAGTGCAGTGCACAGGAACCATAACTCTTTCTTGACTCATTACAGAGTTATTGCCCTTTGTTAGTTTTCTTTGTCCGGAGCATAATTTGAAAACTACTGTTTGGAATTCAATACAACTTCATACAATGGTCAAGTACATTGAGAGGAAGTGCAGTGCACAAGAACCATACCTCCATCTTGACTAATTACAGAGTAATTGCCCTTTGTTACTTTTCCTTGTCCAGAGCATTACTTGAAAACTACTGGTATGAATTCAATACAACTTCATTCAATGGTCAAGCACAATGAGAGGAAGTGCAGTGTACAAGAACCATAACTCTTTCTTAAGTAATTACAGAGTTATTGCTAATGTTTACTTTTCCTTGTCCCAGAGCATAACTTGAAAACTACTGGTTAGAATTCAATACAACTTCATACAATATTCCAGCACAATGAGAGGAAGTGCAGTGTACAAGAACCATAACTCCATCTTGACTCATTACAGAGTTATTGCCAAGAACAATATCTCTAATTTAGTTTATTTTTCAAGGTATTCTGTTACTACAAACTTCCTCAGCTTATAAAGCAGTCTTTCGGGGTATTTATCACATTTAGTGATAGGTCTAGTTTTATATCACTTGAAGGCTTATAAAAATAAACACTTTTTTCATTATTTTCAATTTTAGCTAACATTCAGTGTGAAAAATTTGCGAATGCGTAACTTACTTTGTTTTCATTAAAGGTTATAGCAGCAACAAGCCGTTATGCAAAATCAAGTGTCATTAAAAACAATATTTTTTTCAAAAGAGATATTTTAATGTGAAAATATGAGTGTCAAGAGCATTTCAAAACTTTTTGAATTTTGAAAATCCTTCAGATGACAAAAAAGTTACAAAAATTCCATTTGGATACACAAGCATTGTAAACATATCTGTTACTGCCCACAAGCAATCTTATCAAAATCGCCGTGTCACATCACGGCCATCACTCCTATTGGCATCAAGAATAAACCGTCTTGTGCCCATTAAAATGGTAATCTATGATATAGTTTTGGTTATAGAATCAGAAAAGATTTATAATGGTCTGAGGACTAAAAATGTTTATGTATTCAAAAACAGAAAAGTCACACTTTAAAGAATATTTTTCTTTGTATACAATTCCAATAAAATATTGAATGAAATGCAAATATTTGGTACATGTATAGTTTCCTCATAAGCAACTAAATTTCAATTAATTCTGGAATTATTCTTTGATCAAAATTTCAATTTGATAATGTTTGTTCTTACAATTAAAGATGAAAGAAAGTATTTTTTCATTAATATTATTATTCAGTCAAACAGTAATAAATGCTAAATGGTTTGCACACTTTTATGGAATTTTAATCCAATTAAATGTGCTTTTAAAAATGAATCAAGTTGGTAAAATAAAGAATTGTTTTCAGGTTTGCAGTCTTACATTTTGAACAATATACTTTCTAGCAAGATTATAATTACCTATTATCTATTTACTGATATTTAATTGTTTTGTTCTTTAACATCATAAACTAATTGAATAATTGTATGCAGGTTTTAATAATTCTTGCAATTTTGTTATCATGAAAGGCATCGTTTTAAGTTTGTTTACAAGATCCCTTTTAATGTTTAAGACAATTAAAAATGTGTGACTTAAACACTAAAAACAACAAAGCTCTATTCATTTTGATTTAGGTTAACTAGCATTAGCCCCTAAGTTCAATTTTGCACAGGCAAACTTTTACCCCTTCATGATTTTGTGCAAGCCGATATTAGCCCCTTCATGATTTTGTGCAGGCCTATATTAGCCCCTTCATGCTTTTGTGCAGGATGACATTAGCCCCTTCATGATTTTGTGCAGGTGTATATTAACCCCTTTATGATTTTGTGCAGTATGACATTAGCCCCTCCATGATTTTGTGTGGGCATACATTAGCCCCTTCATGATTTTGTGCAGGCAAACATTAACCACTTCATGATTTTGTGCATGCATACATTAACCCCTTCATGATTTTGTGCACACATACATTAACCCCTTCATGATTTTGTGCAGGATGACATTAACCCCTTTATAATTTTGTGCAGGATGACATTAACCCCTTCATGATTTTGTGTATGCATACATTAACCCCTTAATGATTTTGTGCAGGATGACATTAGCCCATTCATGATTTTGTGCAGGATGACATTAACCCCTTCATGATTTTGTGCAGTATGACATTAGCCCCTTCATGATTTTGTGCAGGATGACATTAACCCCTTCATGGTTTTGTGCAGGATGACATTAACGCCTTCATGATTTTGTGCAGGATGACATTAACCCCTTCATGATTTTGTGCAGGATGACATAAACCCCTTTATGATTTTGTGCAGGATGACATTAGCTCCTTCATGATTTTGTGCAGGATGACATTAACCCCTTCATGATCTTGTGCAGGATGACATTAGCCCCTTCATGATTTTGTGCAGGATGACATTAGCCCCTTCATGATTTTGTGCAGGATGACATTAACCTCTTCATGATTTTGTGCAGGATGACATTAACCCTTCATGATTTTGTGCAGGATGACATTAACCCCTTCATGATTTTGTGCAGGATGACATTAACCTCTTCATGATTTTGTGCAGGATGACATTAGCCCCTTCATGATCTTGTGCAGGATGACATTAGCCCCTTCATGATTTTGTGCAGGATGACATTAGCCTCTTCATGATTTTGTGCAGGATGACATTAGCCTCTTCATGATTTTGTGCAGGATGACATTAGCCCCTTCATGATTTCGTGCAGGTGTATATTTGCCCCTTCATTACTTTCACTTTTTAAAAGGCATTACTACAAAATGTACATGCTTGGGCAAGGTAAAAACTCAACCAAAACCATTCAGTATTACTTCTTACTAACTTTATTAAATCAATTTGTTAACTTTAAACAATTAAGTAGCTAATGAAATCATGATGGGGCTAGTGTCTGTCTGTGAAAAATTGAGCATAAGGAACTAATGTCCAAGGGAATATTATCGCATGTTATTGTAGATGGCTAGCTCTTTTTAAATTTGATAAACTTTTGTCTTCTGAAAGCTATAAGGAGCTTTTGATTTTGTCATAATTTGTTTATTCACAGAAAGGGAGATTTCTGAAATATAGAAAAAAGGTGGCTTTATTGTTTTGTCTACTGGGTTATCTTCCTTTTAAATGTTTATAGTCACAGCTGACCCTGGCATATCTCCCTGGGTGAACTTGGCAAGACTCCTGACAGGCGCAGGTTGAAGAGAGGCAGAGGCAGATACAAGAGAATTGGGATACCAGACCCTAGCTATTTCCGTATTGTATTGTATATTAGGGTTTTATCGTTGGTACCGGTTTCCCATATGACCAACGCCCCCAGAAGAGGTTTCGGGGGATAGTGCAAGATACAGAAAGCATCCCAATTCCAGAGACACCCCTGGTTCTTTATCATGCCAGGTTTTCACCCATACATGGGACCTCGGTTTTTAAGTCTCATCCGAAAGACTGTTAGTAATTTTAGTTGGTCAGCCCTGGGAATCGAACCCACAACCCGGAGATTACAAGTCTCGTGCTCTACCTATTGAGCTATCCGGGCTGACATAAGCTATTTCCGAATAACCCCTTGGTTCTTTAACATGCATGTATAGCACCAATACACATGAGACTACAAGTGTACTTCAAAATCACCTTGGTCATAATCCCCTTGGTCCAGAAATGGCATAGTAGTCATAATACCCTTACTGGATTTTACAAGTGGAAAAGCATAATTATATTGAATAAAAAATTTTACTAAATGTTTTATTTGTCTGTAGTTCTACTTAACTATAGCGAATGATTGAAGAAAAAAAATATTGAAATTACGATGTGAAATCCATTAAGGGGATTATGACCACTATGCCGTTTTTAGACCAAGGGGATTTCGACCAAGGGGATTTTGAGTGTCTCCCGAGACTACATCTGGGTTTCTGACCAGTTCATCTCTAGATGGGTGGGAAACACTGAAAAGCGTTTCTGAAATTTCCAGTGCCCGACTGGAATTCGAACTAATAAATGGGACCTTCGGATTGGTTGTCCATTCTTACTAATGAACCTGTTGCAACTCGAAATCGCTAATTAAATATATCTGTTCACATCATCGCCGGCGCGTCTGTATAGTTTTTGAAAAGGTGTGAGTAAAACTTCTATTGTTAATTGTCTTTGAGTGTTGTTTAATGCTGATAGTCCATCAGCTGTATAAAATATTATTCAGACACTGTTTTGTATCCAACTTAGCCACTTATTATTTTGAATCAGTCTGCGAGTTTCATGTTTTGTATGAGGGTGCTTTGCAAAAACACATTTAGTTCTTGCATGAATTTTGGCAGACTGGACTTAAAAATTCTGGTTAAAGTTCTGCGAGCAAGTTGATATCTGCTAAAGTAGCTGTGGTAGAAATATACAGTAGAGGTAGATTCTCTCATAAAACACATACTTTTGTTAAAAGAAAAAATAATAAGAACAGACTAATGGAGATTTAAGACCACCACCAGGGCTGCAGGATGATGTGGTATTGTGGTTACTGGGGATTTATGGCCCAATACCAGTGGGCAGTGCTGGGGTTTTAAAACCACCAGCTGGGTGTTGGTGCTGGGTGTGCTATTGTTGCTACTAAGGTTTTATGGCTATTTTAAAGTGAATGATACAGGAGTGGGCTTTTGTGACTGATGGGGTTATATGACTTACATGAATAATAAAATTTACTTATGAATAATAAAGTTTAGTTATATTGGCTTATTCAGCAAAAACAGACCTTATTTGTGAATCCGTTTATTTTGAAACAGGAGTAAACGGAACACTCCTGGGATAGATCAAAGTGGCGATTGTGCAAATTGGTAAAATATTAGGAAGTTATAATACATCTTGATATGCCTCATCCGGTTGCTCACAAATATGTTAAAAATTTATGTTTTCAAAGTATATAGGTTTAGAAAATGTTTGTACCTGCTTAACTCAATGTTATAAAATTTGGTTCTAAAGTTTTTAGAAATTATAGTAATAATGGTCATGTTTATTGGCAAGAAATGGTTTCATAAACCATATAAAAGTGATTGGTCAGAAACATATTTAGGTTTAAAAAATATGTTTGCTAATTTTGAATAATTAGAAATTGTTTTAATTTCATTTCTCATATACCTCAGTACAAATGTTTTCCCCTAGTATTATTAACCTGTCGTTATTTTTGCATATGTTATTTTTTGAATTAAAAACTGCAATTTGAATTATAAAAGGACTTCATTCATCACCATTTGAATGAAAAGGGATTGAAGTACAATATTAAAAGATCAAAGGAAATATGAATCATCATGTTAATCCCATTAATCAATTAACATTTATTAATAGGTAATTAGCACTAATTGTTTGGCTCACTTTTGCTGTATTTTAATCCTGTTAAATTTGTTTGGTGTGCACATAAAAGAAGTAAGACTTTCATAATTAGTTATTATTATAATACTATTCAATTAATGATTGAATAATTGCCTACAGGATTGTTTAATTTTCTAATTCAGGTGTCTTGAAAGGTTTATCTTAAAGTTTGTTTGCAAACTAATTTTATGCTAAGAGACAATTAAGAAAGTGTGACAAAAACAAATGTACTTAAAAGCTTTGATGTGTACTTTTGATCTGGAAATGATTTTTTTAGAGCTATTTAGAATATGTTTTAAAAAGTACTAAGAAAACGGTGTACTTGTTCCAGCCTTGTCTTTTTTCAATATATCTTAATGCCTATTATGTGATTTTACTTTTAAGCTAATTTTAATCAAAACTGATACATTTAGTGACAAAAGATAAATGAAAATCAATTTGGAGCATATTAAGTTTACAATAACAGACCTCACCCCACAGCCCAATTGTAGAATGTGGCCAATATCTTGAGACAGCCCTCACCATCAATGATATTTCATAAACAGAGAATATTTGTTTTAAAAAATATTTTCAAGATTGATGCTTTCACATGAAATGAGTTTTAATGTTTGTTTGTTACGGTGCTTATTGGGTCCACCAACCTCGTTCAAGGTATAGATGGTACGACGCGTGAGTTTTAATGACAAAAAAAATTCATTTTATGGCTTGTAACCTGTCAATTTAGCAAAAACTTGGATTGGGTGGCGGTTAGGGATTTTCCTGCTGTTTTTTTGACAGATAAGTTGAAGCCTTTTTTTGTGTGGGAAGAAGGACTGTGGAATATACAGGATTTGATATGTCAACAGGGTGACAGTAGCTTGTATATGTAACTACCATCATCTTGTAATAACACAGTGTCAGCTTCTGTATATTGCAGAGGAAAGGTGTGATAGAAAGAACACTACCTGACAACTACACATATATCACACATAATATCACCTAAGTGTCACCTAAAATCCATTTGTATTAACGGAGATAAGATCAACTCCGAGGAGTCCATTAGATATTTAGGCGCATTTGTAGACCAAACACTAAATTTCAAGGAACATGTCAAACGAAAGTGCCGTACTGCAATGTTAAACTATCTTAGAATAAAACGTATCCGAAAATACCTCACCAAAGAAGCAGCTGAAATACTAGTTATAGCACTCGTAATGTCACACTTGGATTATTGCAATGTCATTCTTTATGGTGTATCCGATTTTGAATTGAAAAAAATGCAACGTATTCAAAACATGTGCGCTAAGTTAGTTCTGCAACGAAAGAAATTTGACAGTTCAAGGCAAGCATTGTTCGACCTTCACTGGCTGCCCATCAAATCTAGAATCAAATATAAAATTTTGACTTTTGTATACAATTGTTCAATCGGTCATGCTCCAAAATACCTTTCTGAACTCCTAACCAAACAAGTACCAAATACCCGACTACGTTCAGCTAAAACCTCTGAGAACTGCTACGTTATTCCATTCAATAAAAGAAAAACATTTAGTGACAGAAGTTTCGGAACTATTGGTCCAAAATTGTGGAATCCGCTGCCATTAGAGTTGAAACAATCTAAGAATATTGATGTATTTAAGAGAAATCTTAAAACACATTTTTTCAGAAAGTTTGAATTACTATTTTCAAGTCTGAAATGAGATAAACATGAGTAACGTATAACTGATGACTGACAGTGTGATGAATGTGCAATGTAAATGAATGTTTTATTCTTTTTTAATCTATTTGTAATCAAGTTACATGTATGTAAATAATCTTATCTCATGCTACATGTATATCAATCAGTTTTATCATTTTATGGTCTCTGCAATTTTTTAAAAATATGTTAATTGGAATTGTATGTAAAAGCTTTTATTTCATTTGATGTTGATCCACATATTCTTATGCATTCACAATTTTATTCTTATTATTTATATGTACTGTACAACGCCGTTGAATATTGTTAAATAGAAACAGGCGTTTAATTAAATAAAAAGTTTCAAGTTTCAAGTTTCATAATATCATATATCACACATATATCATATATCACACTCCCCTTAGTAAGGAAAGACAAAATAACAACATGTCAACAATTATGAACACTCTTTAATAAAAAATCATTGAAGAACTTGCTTCAAACCTTTTTTCAAAATTTAATGATCTATTGATAAATATTTGTAAATTTCTCTCTTTTTGCTTTACTAAAAGTAAGGTTACATTAATCTTTATTTAGCTATCAGTTCATACTGCACTGACCCCACCACCGAAGTCATCCGCCAAAAAATATGAATTCTGATTTTTAGCATACAAAACAATAATAATTCAAACAAGATGCTATAAAAGACAACAGCATTATTATCCATATGTGAATAGATTATCTATAAGAAAAGCCAAATGAAGATTCTACGAGGTATCTTCTGTTCTGTATAGAACTATTTTCCTACGCGGTTTTGATCACAACTAGTCAGACAGGAGACACTAAAATACAACTAGTCAGGCCGAATGTTATGTCTTTTATCCGATATTGTGTTTGTGATATTAAACTATCGGAACATCGTAATATGTTCTGGAACCACCATATTGTGCAGACTGAGTTGTTCAGAGACAATTTATCCTCCAGCACTTTCAGTCCTTTGATTGAATTTGCTGCCAGCTTCCGAGTCTCACAGAGTAATGTATTCTCTTTGGTCAGTCCTGCAGTAAATGTAAATTTCTACTGAAAATGTAAGTATCTGGAGGAAAGATGTAAATATTGCCAGTTTATTTAAAGTAATATAGGTGTGTTGGCAAAGGGATAATAATAATATTCAGCTACATTTCTTGCATATTAGTTTATTTTATGTATTTCTTGGAAGAAATTCAGTCTGCTCTTAATAAATTTGTGTGATGAAAGTAGATAGTTTTGGAAAGCAAAGCATTTTTTTTTCTTTGGGAAAATTCTTGCACATGTTTGGCTACATATCAGGTAATTTTGTTTATTTCAATAAATAAAGCATAAATTTGGCCACCTTTAACTGGCATTTAGACAGAAGGTCTTTGTTTATTGTCGACACCTTTAATTTTCACACCTGTTGACAATTCTCCTTAACCCACTGTAAAGTTGGTGTAAGATATCTTTGAATATTAATTACCATGTATAATCATATTTCACAAGATTAGCTACCTTCAGCCAATCAGAGCTACTGGTTCTTGTCCCTCATTTGCATAATACATCCTTTCATGGAATTACAGCCAATCAGGGATAATCTCAGAATTTGCATATTGCCACCTTAATACAATGGCCAATCAGACAATTACTCAACTTTTAATTTACAATTTTAATTGTTTTGTATAGAAAAACTCTATTTTCAACACCTATAAATAATGGAAAAATTAAAGTAGGAAATCAAAACAAATTGTGCTTTGAAAATACTTACATACAATAATCTTGTGTGTTCTTACTTCTGAATTTAGTGTTATTCTAGAAAGTGATTGGACTGAACTGTGTTTCGTTGTGGTCATTCACATTTGAGTGGATAAGTGTCTTTAGGACTGTGTGTAAATTATTAGTGTGGATTTTTAAGACAATGGCAACAGTGTCTAGGCAGTCAGGGAAGAGGGGCATCTTCATGAAAGGTATGTAAAATAATGTCTTATGTATTTGCAGTTGAACATTGGTTGTCTATATTTGATGTGGAACAAAAGGGCCCTTAATGTAATAAAGTGTCTCTTTTGAATTAATTGATGTTAGTACCACTTGAATGCTTGTATACTGGAATACTTAATTCAATAACAAATTGAGTGTCACATGTTAAAATTAAACATTTAGAAAAAAATATTGACAACTTGAAAGAATGTATAAGAGATTGGACTTATACAGAAATGTATTGCATATGAAAATCAATTACGATTATTTTATCATATCATAATTTTGCATAAATTATGCAAATGAGCTGAATTTTAAATGCTTTTTAGCATATATAAAGATATTTTTGGTTGGAAATCTGAACATCTTTTGTTTTAAAATATAGTGAATTAAAAGTAACCTTGATATTCGAAAATTTGCACCTTTTCTTTTCAATTAATATGCATGAGCAATGCTGACATAACAATTTAGACAATATTCAGAAAATATGTGCTCTGTGACTTGATATCTCCATTCGAACATATTTACTTCACAAGATATGACATATTTGACCCATAAGGGCCTTTTTGTCACCTTGCACATCATTAATATTTTGTCCAGAAGTGTTGGTGATGTTGGATGATGAGTAGCAAAAGTGAAGATAACTTTTTTTCATTATTGTGATAATGATGTTGATATATAACTACTCTGCAGTTGGGATATTGTTGGGATATTGTTCATACTTATTTGTCTGATTAAAATGATGATGATAATGATGTAGCAAATTCAGGATGAGGGTTCTGTTGATATTGATACATAGGTATTGCCTATTGTATTGTGTCAATATGTAGATGATGATGATGATGTGTGACAAGTGTTCATACCATAGATTGAGTGAGAGGTCACCATAATGATTACAGTAATGATAATTCATAGCAACCTACTTAAGGTAATCAAAAAAGCAGAATAAGATGAAAGCAATAGTATCAGTATATTTGATTTGGGTGAAATTGATTATTTTTGTAACAAATTATGTGAAGATCATCTTTTTGGGGTACGCTTAATTTTTTGAAAAATACTTTGTTATCAGAGATATAGATGGTTTAGAAGATACTCAGCTCTATTTCTCATACTATATGCACTGAAGCCCTATGGTAGACTAATAGGCTAGATCTTAAGAAAGAAAAATTGATAATGAAATTAGTCAATACTTTGTAAATTGATGCTCATGAGTGCAAGTGAATCTGAGCCTTCTTTGTATATTGCAAGTGTGTTAAGCTATGATTTAACACGAGAAAGTGTAATTGTTTTTCACTGAACTATTTTATACTTTTCCCTGTTCGTCATTAATTTTCAAACATTTTGGTTTTAAAGAGGCACTCCAAACATCAAGTAGATTATATTAATCTACAAACATAAATTATTATTATTATACACTTTCTGGTGTTCATATTTCATTTTAATAGGCATACCCTAATTCTGGGGACAAATTAAATAACCTTGGAACAATTTGTATTCATCATTATTATTGGTATTGCACCGAGTTACCTGTCATAAATATTGTCACAATTAAATATATCATTGGAAAGCTTTTGATTTGACTTTTCTCAAAAAAATCAATATGATATATTTTATTTGACCACCAACATTGAACTAGTTGTTTAACTTGTCCACATCATGAGATCAGCAGTTGAAATATTTACTTGACAACAAATTGAAAATAGCCGTGTTTGAAACATGCAAACCCTATATTGCACTAGCAGAAAGCTTATTCTACAGAATGAATTTGTTTTGTATTAACTAAAAGATATATATTTTTACAATATATCAGTCTTGGTAAGGTAAATAATTTTAACATTTTTATAAATACATACTTCATAATATTCGTTGGGTGTATTTCATTATTTACACTTAGTCGAATGAATTTTGCTAATGTACATTCTATCATTTTTTTCATACTTATTCACCTGGGATACTATGCGAGTATGAACTCTCAAAGGTTTCACAGTATTGCATAGAAAAATTATAATAACACATTGTAACATTAATGGTAGTCGATATGAAGTCTAATGAATATCAAATTTTTCCAATTTCTCACAATATTATGTGATTATTTATTGTGATAATATCACGAGCAACCATGTCAAGCGGGCAGTTTACAAATAGCTTATTTTCTATAGATTATTTGCTAAATGCACTTAAAATTCAAGGAAGATAACTCTCTAGTTCACTCGATATGTCTGGATATCTACGTTATATAGTCTCTAAACTGTAAACCTGTGAATGTTATAATAGCTTCATAGAAACAAGGAAAAAAATTGATTTTTAATTAAATATTTTCTATGATTATCCTGATATAATGATGATAGTTATTTGTTCAATATACGTTTACAGCAATATTGATGAAGGTGTTTCTTTCGCATACATGTTGTGTCTAATCATGAGTCAGATCGTTGTTGTTTCTTAGTCTTGCAATTCCATCAGGCTAAAAGTAATAATCCAGAGTGGCCATGAGCCTTTAAATGAGTTGTTTACAACAATTTGACTGAATACCAGTTTAGAAACTTAGCAGAAAGAAAATGTGCCTCATTTTCTGTTGTTCAAAAACTGTAATTAATCTTTAAACCATACTTTTGTGGGAATGTTTTTGAGTAGCAGTAATACACATAAACATTGAATGTGCTTGGCCTTTTTTATGCAACAAGAAGGATACTTTAAAATGAGATGCATTGAACTGGTTTAACATTAAATTCACATTAAAATGTACAAGACCATACCCCCTAGCTTATTTTAAATAATGAAAATAAAAATTTAGAAAGATTCAAGAAACAGGAGAAATTGACTGAATGAATAATGACTGTCATACACTGCTGTTATAGGTTGTAGTTTGTTTTCAAGATAGTATAACTGTCTATCTGTAATGTTAAAAATCTAGTTTCCTTGTATTCACAGAATGTCACAATAAATATCATATATTTTCTTTGATAGGCAAATTGATTTCAGGGATGAAATCATATAGTTATTAAGATGGATATTCAGTGAAAAATGAAAATGTTAGGAACATCTTTTTGATAATTTTCCAGGGCTAACTCTCACAAAGCCCTTTTTTCCATGTGGCGCTGTTTGTGTAGCGCACAAAACATATTCTGTCTTTAAAAGTCAATTTCTTTTAAGCCAATTTGACATTTTTGTAGCCAATATTGGCATTGGCTTATGCCAGAGCTAGCCCTGATTTTCGCCGTTGCACATCTGGGTACTAGTGAAATTATATTTTTTATAAATTTATATTCAGGAAAGGCTATTCATTACTGGTCGCTTTGCATCTTTAATTTTAACATGTTCAAAACCTAAGCAGAGAAATGAAAGAAGACAACTGCCTACAATTAGTAGCTTATAATCATAAATTTGAATTTATACTGATAGCTTTTTGTTTCAATTGAATCTTGCATATGAGTTTATGATAAAGACCATCAACCAAAAGAATGATCTTATAATCTAGTATAATACCAGTGACAGCCGAGAATAAAAGTTTAATGTCAATTATATGAAAAGAAACTTCCATACTTGGTATAAATGATTTGTTAATTTTTGTTTTTTTATGTCACTCCTTCCTTTCATTTGAAAATTACTCTTACTAGTTAAGGAAGTCTTCTTTCTACCACTTGATGAATGTGGCTATTATGACTTTTAAAACACCTGAACTGTATTTAATATATGTATAGCTGCCTGGATGGACAGACAAGTTAATCAACTTGATCATGATCTGCAATATCAACTATTCAGTCAGTCTTAACAATTAATGGTACTATCTAAATAAGGACAAGTTTTGAAAGTGTATAATTGGTGACAAATGATAGCATTCATTTTACATATTAATTTGGTAGTTCGTATTATTTCTTTATGTGTGATTTAGACACACTGCTCTACTTCAAAGTGCATTATTTATGTTAGCAGTCATTGTATGTGAGAATCAAGGACTGTCACATGAATCAATGCAGTCTGATCATGATCTTCACTGTTCAGTCAGTAAATTTACAGTAAGCTTCTCTGTGAACAAGTCCTGGTACAGCTCAAACATAAATTTTTCGTTTTCAATCCTGAATTTAAAAATGCATTTTTTATACCATCCTACTCCATTGGTTCATCACTGTGAACATGGTGTCTTGGCAGTTTTACCTGAGGAGTAATTCTAGGGTCCATCAGGACTATAAACAATCCGAATTAGTCAGTGTGATCATGGCCTACACAAGATAATGTAAGTGATCATTCATATTGATCTTTGAAAAGTTGAAATATTGATGGGAGCATAACAAAGGTGACTTTCTATTTTCTGTAGAACAAGTATGAATAAATAGGTGCAATACTCGACAGACAGCTTCTGCTTAATATTAGTGATCTACTCTAATGTTAGAGTAAAGCAGGGCACACACTGGGCTGAAAAAAGTTGGAGCCACTTTTTTTTTGAGTGATAGGGAGGGGTATCCATTCCTGCGGCGTGGCGCGGCGAAAATGTTTTACTTTCCAAAGGCAAATGGTGATATTCTAGCTATACTTTTGGGGCCTTTGAAAGACAGTGTGTATACCTTTGAAGCAAGTTTTGTATTTTAAAATGTAGTCCTGTGTTTTTTAATTTGCTAAAATCAAAACAGGATTACATTTCAAATTCAATCCTTACTTTTAAACACATACAAACTATTCTTTTTTTAAAGATGTTGCCTGGTTTATGAGAGCTTGTATACTTTGAAAGCAAGAAGTGTATTTAAAATGTTGTCCTGTGTTGGTAAGTTTCCTACTATTGAAATTAACATTAAATTGTCCAAAGTTTGCCTCACTTAAACCATTTCTCAGTGAAAATTATTTTGTTAGCTTATTTTTCAGGAGTTGTTCTTTTTATATTGTAAAAGTCTTTAAAAAAAAATTTATCGGCAGCAACTTTACTAATTACTGCAGAACACACAAGATACGACAGCGGCGACAATGTTTGCAAAATCATCAAAGCGTTCATTATTTCGCCGATTTGTTTATTAATTGAATGATTCTCTGAAATTAAAGACATCTAATCAGCCGTAATTACAACTAGGGATCATGTTAGAGTCGCTCTATTTTTCGTAAACACTGACAATGTTTCTGAGTGTCAATCTCGATACCGCACCGCCTATTGGCTACCATCTGTTACATCAGCTTTCATTGGCCAATAAAAAACTTTAAGCCAATCAAAAGCGGCGAGACAACACAGCGATTTAAAGGTTGACATGTGCGTTTTGACATGACATTGTGTAATGTTTATTGTCAATTTAATGGTTGAGTAAACATCGATTATTAAGCGGATTATTTAGTTGCAAATTGATTGCAAATTGCATTTCTCGCGTGTACAGATGTTTATTGAATGCAGACTGGGTTATGATTTAGAACAAAACAAATATGGCGGTCTAAAATAAGGAGATTTTTTCATTTTCGCCACTCACGATTTTTCTTCGCCACTTTGATCGAAGTTTCGCCAAATGGCTCGAGTGGCGAACGACAGCGTGGGCCCTGAGTAAAGTACTGTGAACTTTAAAACTGTGAAATTTAATGGGAGCAAAGGAAGAATAGCAGAAATTCATTCAAAAAATTGCATGTTGGTCACTAAAATCTTTTAATGTAAGAAAAATTATTAGAAATGTTATTGGAAAGAAGAATATGTATGAAATTATGGAAATAAAGGAACGCTAGGCTATAATGAATTATTATTTTCATTCCAGGTCAACTGAAGTTGTCTGCCTACATGAACTATGGTCTGCTTACAGTACATGTGATCCAGGGTCGTCGACTCAGTTCTGCATGGAAGCAACAACCAAACACATTTGTTATGATCTCGTTGATACCAGAGGTCACTGACGTAGCACCAACACGTTGTAGGACGGCGATCGTTACTGACAGCTCTAGTCCCTCATACAACGAGAAGTTCTCTTTGTAAGTACATAAGTTATAATGTACCAAACTTAATCCTTTATACAAGGATTCTGAAAGGTATGAATGATATGTTTCTATCAAGGTAGATCAAAACAGCCTCAGCAGTTTATAGTAAATTTAATTGCCCACCTGGAAATTCTTATAATCTTATAACAAAAAATATTTATGCTTCAATTCATTCTTTATGTATGATAAATTATTTTAAGAGTTGCTAAACAGTGTGAAAATGTAAACCAAATAGAAATAGAAATGTATAGTCATGATGACAAAGTAACAAGTACTTTCAGTTCACGTTTGCTTGTGATCACATGATTATATTTAAACATCAGATATGCAATAAATTGTGCAAATGTGGTAGTTTATATTTTAGTCCTAATAGAAGTAAGCTAATAAATGCTCATACGCGGCAACAAGGTCACATGTGATACTTAACAGTGAACATAAAACTTCATATGATTGTATGCACTAAATGCCACGGTGCAGATTGCAGACACATAATCTGATGATTCACATTCTTGTTACTTATTTTTAGCACAGATATTGTACTGATGTGAGGCAAAAATTTTAAAGTATTTTTGGGCAAATACATTGCAAACAAATTCAGATTTCTTCAGTGCAAGATTTTTTTAGCATATTTTAGGGCTGAATTTTGGACTGGCAATCAAATTTGATCAAAGTGATTTATGTCTAAATGAGGAAATTTCATTAAGTAAGTCAAATGTATTGTGGTATCGTATTACCACAATGCAGTCATGTCGGTTAGGGAAAAAGCAATAAAGAAGCAGTGTGTATTGTCATGCAGTATTTTATGGAATGCCAAATCTACATATACTCAAATATTTGAAGAGGTCTTTAAATAATTGGAGAGCTCTCCAATTCAATTATTGATATCAAAAATTGATTTAAAGCGTGCAATAAATGAATTAAAGACCTCCAATTCAATTGAAGATATCAAAAATTAAGGTGTATTTCAGCTGTTTTTAAGAGCTCTGTAATTGAATTGAAGAGGTCTCTAATTGATTTGAAGACCTCTGTAATTGTTTTATAGCGCTACAAATTAATTTATAGAGGTCTTGAATTCAATTAGAGACCTCTCTAAATTTATTTGAGCGGGTGAAATTCAATTTTAGATGTCTTGAATTCATACCAAATTTACATATACTCAGTTATTTGAAGAGGTCTTCAAATATTTGGAGAGCTCTGTAAAATATTTGGAGAGGTCTATAAATCAATTTTGATATCAAAAATTCGTTTGTAGCGCAGTTTAAATCCATTAATTTGGAGACATCTATAATTCAATTGAAGAGGTCTCCATTTAAATTGTAGACCTCTATAATTGTTTTATAAGCGCGAGAAATTGATCAATGATATCAAAAAATTGATTTTGAGAGGTCTATAATTGAATTGTACCGCGCTTCAATTGTTTTATTTGAGAGCTCTCTATTTCAAGGTTGTACATGGATTATATTGAAGCGCGGTATAAATGAATAAGAGACCTCTCTAAATAAATTTTTGATATCATTAATTCATTTCTTGCGTGCTGTAAAACAATTATAGAGGTCTCTAATTCAATTGGAGACCTCTTCAATTGAATTATAGATGTCTCCAAATGAATGGATTTAAACCGCGCTACAAGCGAATTTTTGATGTCTTTAATTAATTTGTAGACCTCTCCAAATATTTTTCAGAGCTCTCCAAATATTTAAAGACCTCTTTAAATACTTCAGTATATGTAGATTTGGCATGTATTAACATCGATTTCAAGATATCTAAAATGCAGGGGATGAAATTAATTTGTAGCACGCTATAAAACAATTACAGAGGTCTTCAAATCAATTAGAGACCTCTTCAATTCAATTACAGAGCTCTTAAAAACAGCTGAAATACACCTTAATTTTTGATATCTTCAATTGAATTGGAGAGGTCTTCAATTCATTTATTGCGCGCTTTAAATCAATTTTTGATATCAATAATTGAATTAGAGAGCTCTCCAATTATTTAAAGACCTCTATTACAATTTTTGCGCACTATAATTATTTGGAGATATCTCTAATTGAAATTGAGACCTCTAATATTATTTGAAGAGCTCTCCAAATATTTGAGCATATGTAGAGTTGGCGTTCCATAGTATTTACATGTATATATCTACCAAGTCATATGTCACATATATAATTCTGCCACTGTGCAGTAGTGTCATTTCTAAAAGATATTACCAAGATGTGTGAATTACTGGTTCGTATGACATGACAATAACTAGGAAAGGTTTTGGGAAAGCTGTGTGGACTGTCATGATTTGTTTACTTATACCCATATATCACACATTTCTTAGGGCTACTGTGCAATGATATCATTTCTAATTTCTGGAGGTTGACTGCATTATCTGTCATATTGTTTATATAAAATTAATAAAGGTGTGGTGTTTTTGAACAAATCTGTAATTTCTCAATTTTGTTAAAAAAATGATCTCAATGAAAAAATTTTGGGATACATTAAGAATTTTTCAGATTTTTAAAAAAATATAGTATATTAAAATAAGATGGTTCTTTTTTTTCTAATTTGTTTCCCTATAAATATTGACCCTTCTTTGGATAATCTGAAATTTCTGCAGCCCTTTTGTAAATGACCAAGTGCTCCAAGCAAAACAACAAATAGTTAATTATCTAATAAATTAAATTGTTAAAAATTCAGGGCCTTACATAGTAATTATACATCCTGGCATTTTACAAAATTTGACATTTTTCAAAATGATATATTGTATGAAACCATTTTTCACTATTTTTCATGGATTTAGGGGAATCATTTTAAAGACCAAAGATAAATCAGTCTGACAAAATAATCAATTTCTAAAGTTCATATGCATTCATAGAAGTTGATGATGAATGATGAATAATGTTGCAAAAAGATGCTTATTGATGATGAAAGTTATAGTGCAAGTTTTTGTTTTTGTTACAGTGAAGTGGGTGATGATGACCGTCACAGACGTCTCTTGTTGACCATCTACCACAGAGATCATTCGGGGTAAGTACAAAACAAATTCACACAATGAGAGGAAGTGCTGTGCACAAGAACCATAACTCCATCTTGACTAATTATAGAGTCATTGCCCCTTTGTTACTTTTCCTTGTCCAGAGCATAACTTCACTACTGGTTGGGATTCAATACAACCTCATACAATGGTCAAACACAATGAGAGAAAGTGCAGTATTCAAGAACCATAACTCTAGCTTGACAAATAACAGATTAAGAACAATTTCTCGTTTTTATTGGGGTTTTTTGCAAGGTATTCTGTTACTACGAACTTCCTCAGTTTATAGAGCAGCCTACGGGGGTATTAATCACATTTAAAAATAGTTTACTCTAGAAGACACATGTAATATCTATACTTATCATAATAATTTTTGTTAAAATGTGCCTATAGATGTAAAAAAGTCATTACTGCAACGGTGAGCAATTAGGACATTGATTACCAGTGTAACCCAGTGGTTGTGGATTTGAACCCTGCATGTGAAGTGCCTTATCTATTAATTCAATGCAGTTACGTTGTTTGTTCACTTATACTCATAGAAATATCAGTGCAGCTTGTTCTTTCTTGAATAAAGAGTAATAAAAAGTACTTGAATGAGTTAGAAATTCAGATATACAATGATTCTTATTTTTTTCCTTTCTATTGCAGTCACCATGAGGCTCTGGGATGCACTTCCTTTGGTATCCGTCACTTACAGCAGGGTGATCGGGAGATCAATGGCTGGTACCATCTTCTCACTGACAGCACTGGTCGTAAGAAGCATCTACGTGTCACCGTGAAGGACAGGCCTTCCGTCCCAGTGATGCAGAGCAGAGAACCCCGCCAGATCCCTTCTGTCAACCGTGATGTGCCAGACCTTGACCGAGTAGAGCTCACCATCTACCGGTCCCAGTATGGTGGTTTTGGTTTCACTGTCGTCGACTCCTGTCCGGTGAAGATTGGTCGTGTTGATGGGTCGTCGAATGCCGAGGAAGCAGGTCTTCAGAAGGGTGATCTTATCATCCGAGTCAATGGTCAAAATGTTTCCAGATCAACATCCGTCAGTGTGGCAAGGTGCATAAAGTAAGTGATATGGGAAGAGTAGCTATTCTGCTCATGGTTAATTTGATTTTGAAGAAATCAATTATTGAAAGTTCTTATATTGAAAAGAATATTTCATCACATTCTGTAAGCTTATGCTAATATATCATCAGTGATGATTTTGAAAGTCATGGTTTTGCACCCTGACCTACCTGAGGTGAGAAAGTCTGTGTTAAGACTGTGTTAAGAGTCTAGTACTGGTCTTGTCCAGGAACAGAAGGATGGTAGATAAACTGACTATCAGTAAATTACTGAAATACTATAGAAAACCTAAAATGTAATAAATTTTGATATTGATGAAATTGATAACAAATTGATCTAGATTTAGGTTTTTCCAAAAAAATGAAATTACTATACACTAAAATTCTCATCATTAGTTCAACTTATTAAAGAAAAAGCTTTTTAACATTTTTTAAACTTTTCACTTTTATAACCATTGTAATTTCTCCACTGTAGGAAGTCTGGTAGTAAAGTACATCTTGAGGTGAATCAAGAGCCTGTTAAAACGCTTAAAAAAAGGAAAATAAATCTTTTTAACTCCCCCCTGTAATTTCTCTGCTTGAAGTCTGGTAGTAGAGTACACCTATTTCCCCCTTAATTACCCCACCCTCATCACATCAGAAGTCAGGTAGCAACGAATCTGGCAACACATCAGTCCAAGACTTCACCATCTGTGACGACACAACAGCTCTACTCAACTCTGCCATTGTAAGCTTTAAACCCTTCCGTATGCTCAACAGATTTAAAACTAAATCCTGCTTCAGTCTGTCAACCACGAGGCCAATGAGAATATAGAACATGTTGTCGTGGAAATACGTTGACATAATTGTGCACATAACTTTTGAAAATAATTGATGCTGAGACTTGTTATATAACAGGTGCAACAGGAATAAGACAGTAAAGTGTGCAGTGATAAAAC
Source organism: Saxidomus purpurata (assembly GCA_022818135.1). NCBI lineage: Eukaryota > Metazoa > Mollusca > Bivalvia > Venerida > Veneridae > Saxidomus > Saxidomus purpurata. The sequence continues at coordinate 10,733,962 of JAFMSR010000014.1, read as the reverse complement.
TAGTTGTGACTAAAAGTGCTTTTTGTATGTATGTTGTCTATATGTTTGAATAGGTTAGGTATGTAGACAGACCTTAAACAGTGAAATTCATTTTTTGTGCTTCAAAAAACAATGTTCAGCAGTTTGTTGCATAGTAAGTGATTGTTAAAAAATGTTCACTGTTTAATTATTTAAATAAATATTTATCACAAACTTGTGTTGGTCTTGAAATAGTCCTTTAAAGGTCAACAAAGTCTAAGGTCTGTCTGCATGTGTTGTCTACAAACATATTATAACAATTTGTAGTAAATAAGAAATATTCATATTTATAAAGTTCAAATGTTATTGTTGCAGAGTGTAGACACACGCAGGCAGGCCGCTCTCCACCGTCTGTTATGCCTAGAGGAGGACTTTGTTGACCTTATGAGCGCTGGCATCCAGAAGTTTTCCCGCCCTCTTCGTCACTGTGTCATCACCAATACCCAGCATGCAACACTCTTCCAGAACATCGAGAAGGTATGTAATAAAATTTTCATAGCTTTTTATGTACAAATTACATGCTCACTGTGGAAAGTAATTTGTTTGTACAAGTGTATCAATAAAAGATATCCAGAAAAAAATGGGGTGTGTGATAAACCCTGATTTACATAAGATGCAGGACTGCTGTTGTTTCTTATTATAGGTGCTTTACATAACTACCAAAATGAAAACCAAAACGGATGCTGATTAGCATCAGTAATATAGATAAACCTCATAGTATACACACTTAAATATAATTAATATTCATTAAAGATAACACAACTAATGTAGTATTTCATGCTATTTGTAAAGTTATTTCCTGTGTACATGCTCTGTTTTTTGTCCTCTACAGATTGTGTGTATGAGTCAGTACCAGGTACATCAGATTATCGACAACCTTCCATGCCACATGCCATCCGACGACGATACAGATACCTCCTTCAACGATGAGACTGACCTCACAGCTGCTGTTGGCATGATATACCTCTCTAAGGTAACTGGGTCAATAAATTAGACTATATCTTTAAATAGCGTGAGGTATTAAAGTCAATATCTAGTTTTTATAAAAATGGCTATACTAGTAAAGAACTTTACTTAATGTAATACCAACCTGTAATTGACCAGTAATTGAGAGAGAGAGTGTCAGGAATTCAGGCAGACACAGACTGACGCAAAACTGCACTTCAGAGTGACATAACATAAATTTGCAGGCTTTTCTGCTGCTTTAATTTTACAAAGAAGTGTTTTAAATAAATCAGTCGTTGTGATATTTTAAGAAGTGCACAAAGAAAGCTGTTCAAGAAAATTCATTTTATGTGAAAAATAAAATTCTTCTATTGTTGCAGCTGACGGTGATCTGTAGCGCATACATGTTGTACATCAAGGGCCTGTCATGTTCTGCCTCACTACTTTCTACCTTGGAGAAGAACGACCAGTTCTGCGGGTTTCTGCTCAACGTGCCAAGTGAGGGGAGAGATCTCAGTCTGTGCGATTTCATTAACCGTCCTCTTCAGCACATGCAGGATTTGTGTGGTCTCCTTCAGACGATCTCTAGCACTACCATGCCTCACTCAGAAGAACGCGCCATGTTCTCAGACATTCTGTCAGGTTAGTACTAAGCATTTGAATGTTTGTAAAAGTAAACATAGAATTTGCTGTAACCGGTTGGCAAAAAATATTCTTACAATTGAGCAGGATTCGAACCCTTAGTGACACGTCAACAGTACATAGCAATAACTAAAGTTAACATTGCTTGTTGGATACAGCTTTTTGTATGATTGTATCACTGTGCTGTGTATGTGTTACATATTAAGGAATTGTTGACCTTCCTCTGTGGTTGTGTGACTTAATGAAATTATACCTCTCACTGAAGATCATTGATTTGAACACTACTACTAGAAACAACATTTTTTCAAAGCAGTTTGGGAGTCTTATACTGGTCCTTGCCAAGAAAGAATGGTTAGAGCTACAAATAACTGAAATATTGTTGAACCAGGCATGAAATTAAAATAAAGTTACAATTAATTATGTGTGTCCTTGCAGTTTCATATTAAGCAAAGAGTCAGCTGTCACCTAATGGTCAAGCTTAATTCATCAATTAATTTACTTAGATAATCTAATTAATGAAAATATTAAAAAAATGTTCAATTATTTGTTATATTTAGAACTTGTATTCTTTAATTTCAGGCTTACAGTCAGTCCATGATCTGAGTTCTTACACAGCACCCATTGCCAGCAGTCTTCCTATGATCTCCAGTGATACTCAGCAGACAGTGGACTCCTCACGTCGTCGAGTTCCATTGATGGGGTGTACTGTCCTGACACGTACTTCTTCTGAGACGTCATCTTCCAGTGGGTTTGGAAGTGGTTCTTCCAATCAGTCTGACGTTCCTTCGTGCCCGTCTGATTCGGAGCCTGTTTTCTGTTATCATTCTGTGATACGTGGAACTCTTGTGTAAATGAACTGCTGGGACAGTTTGATTGTGATGTAAACAATAAGGGAACAAAAACAGTAAATATTGTGCTATAAAGTACTAGTGCTTGTGATAATAAGTATTCTCAGAGAAAATGAAAATGTTTTGCTAAAAAAGTGAATTTGCTACTTTTTAAGGGTTCATTAATGGACACTCGTGATGAAAATGTTGTTATTTTATTGTGATTTGTTGTGATTCTGTTATTGTTATGCAAAGTTGTTATATTTTGTACAGGCTCAAAGGTTTGATTTTGTACATAAATGCATTTGAAGTGCTATAAATGTAAATTCTATGTTTTTACCTGTTCTGTCATTTCCAGCAACAGTTTTAAAGTGCTTGCAATTTTGTCAATTCCATATAAGAAATTGGTTAAGCAAAACTTTGAGATGGTTTTGAGTTGTACTTTTTCTGCAACAAATATTAGATAGCTATTTTTATATATTTTTTTTGTCTTAATAAAATTTTTATCAGTAGTAACTATAGATACAAACTGATCGCTAAATTATAAACAATCTAATCTAGTGCTAAATTAAATTTTTAACAGTAAAAAAACCAAGGTCAAATCAATACTGGATAGGCACTTCTTGCTTTTCTTTACTTTTTCTGTCTTACTTATTCTGTTTGTCTGTTCTGTTGTGTCAAGATCATATTTGACTTTTTGTCTGTTTTATGTTATTATTCTCATTTCTGTCTTTCATTTCTTAGTCTATCTGTGTGTTATGTTAATATTGTGCTTGACAAATTACTCTGTCTTTAGTAAGAATAAATTATATTATAATAAATTACCTAGTTGTTTACATTGCATCCCCAAAAATAGAATCAGGGTAAGTTGAGGGTTATAGTTTCAGTATTGTAAGTATTGTCAGTCTTGTTACTTCTAGAAAACACGTGGACAGGAGGCATTCCAAGGTATTGCCTTCCATTTAGTATAACCATGATACAACCAGTGACAGTTTATAGTAGCCCCATGAACAGAAAATATTTGAACATCCATCAGTCTGGAGTTCTCTGAACTGTATGATGCTCTGTCCTGTCTTAACATTCACTCTGAATGGTTACATAATTTAAATTTATGACAAATCTTCTCTGAACCACAAAGGCTAGAGCTTAATTGACTCCACAAAGATTGTTCAAATGATGATCCCTTGGTCAAAATTGACCCTCCCAAAAGAGACGCTTTATTTCACATAGGCTTATACTTATAGAAAAAAACTTTAAAAATCTTCTCTGACAGGATATGACCTAGAGCTTAGATATTTGGAATGTAACATTGCCTAGTGGACCTCTAGCTAGATCATAATTGACCCTGCTGAGAGCTTAGATATTTGGAAAGTAACATTGCCTAGTGGACCTCTAGCTAGATCATAATTGACCCTGCTGGAGGGTCACTTGAATTTACATAATGCATATTTAGGGAAAACTTCAACTATCTTCTCTGAAACCACAAGACCTAGAGCTTAGCTATTTGGAATGTATTGACAAGTTGACCTCTACCTAGATTGTTCAAATCATAGCCACATGGTTAAAATTGACCCTGCCTTGGGGTCACTTGATTTTACATTATGCTAATATAGGAAAAACTTCAAATGTCATCTTCTTTGAAACTGCACGGCCTAGAATTTAGATATTTTGAATGTAGGATTGTGTAGTAGACATTTATGGATACTGTTCAAATCATGCCCTAGGCCAAAATTAACCCTCTTGTCTCATCTAAGCCCTCTTCTTGACTTAACCATTTTGAGATATTACTTTGAAAGTTGGAATACTTGTTAACCATCATGACCCCCACATATAGGCAATAGAAGGTGACTCTGTCAAGGATTTCTTAGTTTTTGTAAAAGTCCACTGTCTTACTGACTCCACAGACCTATATACACATGGATTTGCAACTCTCGTATTTTCCTATACAAGTTCAACCTTTTTGACGCAGACTGCGAGACTTTGTGCAAGATTTTAGCATTGATGGACAATATCCGTGGTTATCCGAAATTGAGAACGACCAGCTTAAGCCCGACTTCCATCTTGGAACGAATCAGGGAAAAACGTTTAAAATAAATGAAATTTAATCGTGTCTACTTCACTACTTATGCCTCAATAGTTTGTATTTTTCTTTCCTTATGTAACTTTTGTCTTATTCCAACCTACATCTTTTTTCGTAATGCATAACTTTTATCGATTTTGTTTGTTGATAATTTTGAGTCAAAATTATCAACAAACAAAATTGATAAAAATTTGACAGCGCGATGTAGAAGGAAATTGAGAACGACCAGCTTCCACTGTCCTCCATCCTGGAACGAATCATTTCTTTCTTTATGCAACTTTTGTCTTATTTAAACCTATATATTTTTAAGCATGTTTTTAAAAAAAACTGCTTATTAGAATGGCAATGCCAATGTCAAACATTGGTTTCCATTCAATAACCTGAGTTAGGAGTGACCAATTGCAATGACACTTGGTGTGTAGGTAGCTTGCATGGAGACACAGCTTGGGATTGTATTTGGGGTCACCTTTATTGTCAAGGTTAAGGTCACTGTTACTAAAAATAGAAAAACAGTTTCCTCTCAATAACTCCAGTTAGGAGTGACCCAATTGCAATAATCAGCCCGGTTAGCTCAATCGGTAGAGCACGAGACTTGTAATCTGGGGGTAGCTAGTTCAATTCTCGGGGCTGACCAACTATATTTACTAATAGTCTCTGGATGAGACTTATACTGAGGTCCTGTGTATGGGTGCTATACACCTGGCAGCATGTATAAGAACCAGGGTTGTCTCTGGAATTAGGATGCTTTCTGTATCTTGCACTATCCTCTGAAACCTAAAATAACTAACCTCTTCTGAGGGCATTGAGCATATGGGAAACCGGTACCAACGATAAAGCCCTAATATACGATACAATTGCAATGAAACTTTGTGTGTAGGCAGCATGCATGGAAACGCAGCTTGGGATTGCATTTAAGGTCACTAGGGACAAGGTCAAGGTCACTGTTACTAAAAATAGAAAAATGGTTTCCACTCAATAACTAGAGTCAGGAGTGACTAATTGCAATGAAACTGTGTGTAGGTAGCTTGCGTAGAGAGGAAGCTTGGGGTTGCCTTTGGGGTCAATAGGGTCATGGTCAGGGGCACTGTTACTAAAAATAGAAAAATGGTTTCCGCTCAATAGCTTGTGGTAGGAGTGACCAATTGTAATGATACTTGGTGTGTAGGGAGCTTAAATTGAGAGGAAGCTTTTGGTCACTGATTCAAGGTCACTAGGGTCAAGGTCACTGTTACTAAAAATAGATTTTTATATTTTAGTTTTAGAATTGTTTTAAGCAAAAAAAAATTGGGGAGGTCAAGGTCACTGTTACTAAAAATAAATTTAAGACAAAAGTTTAACTTTCAATTTTTAAATTGTTTTAATAAAAAAAAAATGTGAGGGGGGTCAGTGGGGCAGGGTCACTAGGGTCAAAGTCAAGGTCACTGTTACTAAAATAGATTTTTATTTCTTAAATTGTTTTAAACACAAAAAACTGGGAGAGTGGGGGGTCAAGGTCACTGTTACTAAAATAAATTTAAGAAAGTTTTTTTTCTTTCAATTTTTAAATTGTTTAAGCAAAAGAAAATTTCTTGGCAGAGGGGGAGTCAAGGTGACTTTTTTTTTTAATTCTACAATTTCTACAGGCGTCGTTTAAACCTGATTTGGCAGCATTGCCGCGTCTCTTGTTTTGTAATACATAAGTCTTATAGATTGGGATGTAGAAGGCTGGCGGCACCTGCAGAATATCGCAAATTTCCAAAAACACCGAGGGTGCGCAAAGCATGATGTGTTACATCTATCCGGAAATCACATTATCGATTTCTGGAAAATGCCAATCTATGTGTATATAGGTCCGTGCTGACTCCAATGTCAAAATGATGTGGGGGATTTTGTCCACCTATATCAATTTTTCATAGGGGATTTTGTCTACAGTCATTTTAAGATATTTCTTGGAAAGTCGGAATACTAAATATCTACCATCATGACATCCATCTGTATGCTAGAGTAGATAACTCTGTCAAAAATAATTCTTTGTTGTACTATAGTCGATCGCACTGTCTTACTGACAGCTCTTGTTACCTCAACTGTCGGTTAAAAAACTACTGTATATAATTTAACATAAATGAAGAATACTGCCCTCATGGTTGAAAAGCCAAACAAATTTCTCAGAGTGAGAATGATCAAAATGGACATTAATATTTAACATTACAATATGGGTAATTTGCTTGTCTTGGATACTCTGCTTGTTTTCAACAGTATTTAAAGACGATTGCTATTTTTTGTTTGTTTGTAATTGTGCTTATTAGGTCCACCATCCTCATTCGAGGTATAGTCGGTACGACCCGAAGACGATTGCTACAGTTTAATTCTTGGCTATATATCTAATATTTTTATATTTTGATGTTGTTTAAGTAAATGTCAGAAACAATTACTTTTGATAAAAAAAAACATACAAAAGGATTATTTTGAGCAATAATATCACTTTAACATTTTTAAACATATAACTATAGCAAAAAAATCAGTATATCAAGAAAACTTATTACCTCCCTTTAAAAGCACCCAAAAAGTCAGTGTTTAGCAAAGGTGGACATTTAAACTGTGTTAAATGCTTTCAGAAGGATACTTTTTTGTTACATATTACTTGTAAGTGTTTCACTTTACACAATTTGTCCAGTTAAAGTTTCATTTAGCTATCTGTATTATGTCAGTGGTAATAAACACATGGCCTCCCCTCCAACACCACTCTCCCACCCGAGACAACAGCTCATTTTTCTCAATAAAAAGGCTGGTTACCTATCATTTTTAAATTAGTTCTTAATAAAGTGATGTTTGAACAATTCTACTGCAAAAAATTAAGAAATTCTCAATGCTTGAACACTAAGAAAAAAAACTTTGAAAAATGACTACAAATTTTACATATTTTTTTACAGAAACTAGTGTCTCTTTATGTTTTTTTTTCAGTTTGAATACATTTTGAAATCTCAATTCATGTAGTTTCATAAAATAGGATCAATTGCTTAACATTTTAAATAAAAATCAATGGTGAGTTGCCAAATTTAGAGATTTATTATTGATAAACATGACATAGGGGTCATTTTCACTGCTTTTGGGGGTACATGTATACTACAAAAGGTGTCCATTACTTCTAAATAAGGCTGGTGACCTACATTTTTTATTTTATATTCTGACTAAGCAGGTATTACCCTAACAACAAACGAAATTTCATAAAATTCTCAATGCTTGAAAAAAATGATGAAACTGTAGCGATCGTCTTTAATATATTCTTAGACTGGCTTTCTCAGTGTTATACCAGTAAGCCTGAATTTAGTAACAGGTATATAAAAATTACTATTATCTTGTTATAAAATCAGACTTTGTAATGTTTTAAATATATTAATAGAATATGAGCTGAACAATAACAATATGCTTAATTTTACAGCTTAATTACCACACAGTAGGGCAGCTGGTTTAATCCCCAAACAATGGCTATGTGGAGACTGCCACCTACAGGGCTGCTGGTTGATGTGGTATTGTTGCTACTGGGGTTTTATGGCTGCAAGTTGATGGTTTAGAATGGACTATTAGTGTGTGGCTGTTGAACCATTTATGACCTGCTCATGAGTGAGCACAGGAAAGGAATCATAAAGCTTACAGAGGTAATAAACCTGCACTGTTAAAACAGACACCATATTTTTTTGTAGATCTGTTTACTTTAGTAATTTGGAAATATGGGAATGGTTTGTTTTCTGTTTTGTTGCAAAATATTACATTTGTCTTAAAAAAAACTTTATTACACACTAACTATTGAATAAGGTTTTGTTACAACCTTACTACATAACCCCACACCCCAGACACCCCCGTCCCCACAATGCTGTTGAAATATGTTCACCTCAGGGTCAAAGGGTCCAGGATTTGATCCCTATCAATGTCATGCTAGTAGTTAGACTGGCATCAGTCAATATCTAGAGTCATTACTCATGTCTTTTCAGGACATTCTATATCTTCACAATTTCTCCTTCCCTTGACTAGTGTTGAGATGAGCTTTGATTGAGACAAATTTTTGATAGAGATATATTTCTTAAAAGAAAAAAAGACTTAAAGAGAAAAAAGACCTCTCAATCTCAACAGACTTTTATAAGTCTAGGTTATAGTGGCCATAGGCAAGACCTTAATTCCACATTGCCTCTCTATTTCAGGGTGATTCTATTTGGTGTAAGCCTTGATAATGTGACTAATCCATATAGGGGGGGAGGTGGTTGGGTGTGGTGGGGGGGGGGGGGGGGGTGTTTTTTTTTTTTTTTTTTTGGTTGGGTTTTTTTTTTTTTTTTTTTTTTTTTTTTTTTTTTTTTTTTTTTTTTTTTTTTTTTTTTTTTTTTTTTTTTTTTTTTTTTTTTTTTTTTTTTTTTTTTTTTTTTTTTTTTTTTTTTTTTTTTTTTTTTTTTTTTTTTTTTTTTTTTTTTTTTTTTTTTTTTTTTTTTTTTTTTTTGTTTGTTTTTTTTTTTTTTTTTTTTTTTTTTTTTTTTTTTTTTTTTTTTTTTTTTATTTTTTTTGGTTTTTTTTTTTTTTTTTTTTTTTTTTTTTTTTTTTTTTTTTTTTTTTTTTTTTTTTTTTTTTTTTTTTTTTGTTTTTAAAAATTTTTCTTATTTTTTCAAAAATGGGGATGCCCTCCCCCCCCCCCCTTTTTTTTTTTTTTTTTTTATTTTTTTTTTTTATACCGGTTTTTTTTTCAACTGTCTCCTATTACATCAAGAATTAGTAAATTTGCATAGCACAAACATTTCTGTGCCCATTATAATGGTTATGTAGTTTTGATATAGTTTTGGTCATAGAATCAGAAAAAAAGTATAAGGGTATAATAACCCAAAGGTTTTAGTTATTGAAAAAAAAACACACACACCTTAAAAAAATTTTCAGTGTATGCAGTATCAATGAAATTTTGGATGAAAAGCAAATGTACAGTTACTGATTAATAACTAAATTCAGTTAAAAACTAATTGAATAATTGTATGCTTGTTTTAACTATTCTTTCTATTATGTAATCATGAAAGGCATCATTATAAGTTTGTTTACAAAATCCTTTTTAATGTATCAAGACAATTAAAAAAGTATGACATAAACAATAAAAATACAAAGCTTTGATGTTTCAGTCTACACATTTTGATGTTGAACAAGAAACTTAATTGGATACAACAGCAACAGCAGTGTATTCAGTAGTGCCAGCCTACAGCTGGGTTCTAGAATATCATGAATTTCAGTATCACCTCTCAGTCTACTTGCAAAATATTTTTTTTTTCAAATTCAAAAGCTCATTAGCTCTTTCAGAAGACATGAATTTATTGAATTTAAAAAGAGCTAGCCATCTACAATAAAATACAATAAAACATGGAATGTAGGATATTAGTCGCTCTGACAAATATTTAACGCCCTATGCTCAATATTGCACTTGCGGACATTAGGCCCTTTATGAGTTTACAAAGGCAGACATAAGCCACTTAATTGTTGAAATTTAGTTTAAAAAATGATTTAATAATATAAGTAAGAAGTAAAATTGAATAGATTTAGTCAAGCTTATTTATTTTGCCTAAGCATCTACATTTTGTAGAGATGATTACTAAATTAAGGGGCAAATGTGAAAATCATGATTGTGGTGGGGGTGGCCTATGTCCGCTGATGCAAAATCATGAAGGGGCAAATGTCTGCCTTTGCAAAATTTAACTTAAGGGCTAATGTCACTTAATGTATAGCTTTATCAAATGATTGAAAAAAAATAAAATTATTGAAATTAAAATGTAAAATCCATTAGGATTATGACATTAAAAATATTTTCATTTATTCAATGACTGGAATAAATTACAATGGGCAGTAGAGGCAGATTTTGTCTTAAAACACATACAAAAAAATAATAAGAAAAGACTAATGGTGTTTTATGACCACCACCTGGGCTGCAGGATGATATGGTATTGTGGTTACTGGGGTTTTATGGCCCCATACTAGCGGGCAGTGCTGGGGTTTTAAAACCACCTGCTGGGTGTTGGTTGGTGTGCTATTGTTGTTACTTAGGTTTTATGGTTACTTTAAAGTGACTGATACAGGAATTGGCTTATGTGACGGCTAGGGTTATATGACTTACATGAATAATAAAGTTTACTTATGAATAATAAAGATTAGTTATATTGGCTTATTCAGCAAAAACAGACCCTATTTGTGAATCTGTTTATTTTGAAACAGGAGTTAGTAAACAGAACACCCCTAGAACAGATCAAAGTAGCAATTGTGCAAAATGGTACAATATTAGGCAGTTATAATACATTCTGATATGCCTCATCCAGTTGCTCACAAATATGTTTAAAAATTTATGTTTTCAAAGTATAGGTTTAGAAAATGTTTGGACCTGCTTTACTTAAGTGTCATAAAATGGTTTTCTATAGTTTTTAGAAATTATAGTAATAAATGGTCTTGTTTATTGGCAAGAAAAGATTTCATAAACCATATAAAAGTGAATGGTCAGAAACACATTTAGGTTAAAAAATGGTTTTGCTCAGTTTTGAATAATTAGGAATTGTTTTAATTTGATTTCTCATACCTCGGTACAAATGTTTTTCCCTAGTAATATAAAAGGGACAAACCACATAACTGATGCAAAACTAAATAACCTCCAAAGCAAAAGTAATAGAATCTTTGGAAGTATTATAACTTAACCTAAAATTTTCAGCTATGCATTCCCAGTCATTATTGATAAAATAATCTGTTTAAAGTATACTGCAGTACCGTTAACCATTCAATAATCTATGTAGAGTTGTTGTACAATTAATTGGTGGATGCAATGTTTTATAGAAAGTCTCTATTGATTAATTGTGGTAAAATGAGGCATTTTTGCCATAGGTTCTTCTTTGAAATTGTATTCATTTATCATTTTACATTCATTGAACACATAGTCTATGTTTGGAGAATATAATCTGCCAGATGTAGAGAGTGCCCCTTTAACCTGTCTTTATTTTTACATGTGCTATTCTTTAAATTAAAAACTGCAATTTTAATTATAAAAGCAATTCTTTGATCAACATTTAAATGAAAAGTGATTGAAGTACAGTATTAAAAGATCAAAGGAAATATGAATCATCATGTTAATCCCATTAATCAATAAAACATTAATTAAAAGGTAATTAGCACTAATTGTTTGGCTCACTTTTACTGTATTTTAATCCTGTTAAATTTGTTTGGTGTGCACATAAAAGAAGTAAGACTTTAATAATTAGTTACTATTATAATACTATTAAATTAATGATTGAATAATTGCCTACAGGATTGTATAATTTTCTAACTCAGGTGTCCTGAAAGGTTCATCTTAAAGTTTGTTTGCAAAGTAATTTGATGTTAAGAGACAATTAAGAAAGTGTGACAAAAACAAATGTACTTCAAAGCTTTGATGTGTACTTTTGATCTGGAAATGATTTTTTTCTAGAAAATCATGCTATTTAAAATATGTTTTATAAAGAGTACTAAGAAAAGTGTGTAATTGTTCTAATTGTTCTAGCCTTGTGTTTTTTCAATTTATTTTGGGGACACACATATAAAAATCAATAGAAAGCATACTTTTAAGTTTATGATAACAGACCTTACCCCCATAGCAAAATGGTATATGGCCAATATCTTAAGACAATCCTCTCCCTAAATAATATTTCATAAACAGAGAATATTTGTTATTAAACATCTTTGCATTAAATGAGATTTATGACAAAAATAAATTCAGTTAACAGCTTGAAACTTAACAATCTAGCAAAAACTTGGGATTGGGTGGTGGTTAGGGATTTTTTGCTGCTGTTTTTTTTGACAGATAAGTTGAAGCCTTTTTTTGTGTGGGAGGAAGGACTGTGGAATATACAGGATTTGATCTGTTACATGGTGACAGTAGCTTGTATATGTAACTACCATCATCTTTTAATAACACAGTGTCAGCTTCTGTATATTGCAGTGGAAAGGTGTGATAGAACTAACTACCTGACAACTACACATATATCATATATCACACTCTTCTTAGTAAGGAAAGACAAAATAACAACAATTATGAACAGCTCATTAAAGAATTATTGAAGACCCTGCTTCAAAAGCTTTTTCAAATTATCTATTGTCCAATATTTGTAAATTTCTGTCTTCTTGTTCTTTTCTAAAAATAAAGTAACATGAATCCTGAATTAAACTTTAGTTATCAGTTCATACAACACTGTAACCAAAGAAGAAAATGAACTGATTTTGTTTAATACACGGTGGGGAATCACGTGATCAAAATAATCTCTAAACAAAAGTAAATCTGTGAAAATGTTAAAAAATAATGAAAGTTGTTTAGCTTTAAATATGGAATGTAGCCTACCATATGGTAACATCAACGTATTCTAGGACAACATAGGTCTCAATCATAGTCTCCTTCCGATTGTAATAAACACTTCAGGACACTGAACTAATTTATTTTTGAAGTGTTCAGCACAATCCGAAGGTTATTGTTATTGAGACCTCAGTTGTTCTAGAATGCGTTAATGCTGTCATAAGATAGTCTACTTTTTATATTCACAGCTGAGCAGCATTCATTATTTTATAACATTTTTTATATATTTACTTTTGTTTAGAGATTATTTTGACCACGTGATTCTCCACCGTGTAATAGTTACCCCCAATAAATTCTAAATTCTTCAGTTAAATAATAGTGTAATTTACATTTGACTAAAATTTTACTATTTATAGATACTTATGGAGATCTTTCAAAATAATAAATGACCTTTTGCCATTGTTCTCACATCATAATAGTTAGAACACAAAGGTAAAATAATTTAATCAAGATGCAATAAATAGCATTACTTTACCAAAAGGTACCAAAATCCATTGCTATGCAATTATCTACAAGCAGCCTTGCCCTCCATTGCTCTCCGATGGAGATTCCTTGATATTTTGTCAAAAACCATTTTGTCATTACAACATTTCATTGAATATAATTATGACATTTTCTTGGATCTTATAGAAAATTTTGTGGAAATTTATTATGACCTGCCTAAAGGCTTATGATATGTAAAGCAATAATTTATTCAGGACAGCAAAAATATTTTAATAGAATTAAGACTGCATTATGGGACTCTATTGTCTGTAATAATAATTTGAACATTTCTTTAACACAGATGATAAATAGAATGTTACCTGTTTTAATACACACAGATTACAAAGCATAAAATTTGCAGGAGCATGTGATTGAGAGACACTCAACATACCCTTGGTCGAAATCCCCTGGGTCCAAAAATGGCATAGTAGTCATAATCCCCTTGATGGAATGAATAATTTTTAATTTTTCAATTATTCACTATAGTAAAGTAAAACTAGAGACAAATAAAACATACAATAATTTTTTTTCATTCAATATAATGTGTTTCCACTTGTAAAATCCATTGAGAGGATTATGACTACTATGCCATTTTTGGACCAAGGGGATTTTGAAGTACACTCCATGTGATCATATACACGTTTGATATACTAAAATGAAGATAGTGATCATAATTTAGAGAATCTTGCATTGAGAGAAACTTAAAGAACAATAAAATGTTTTCCTGATATTTCATGTAAATGTTAGAGATTTTATGACAATTTGATATTCTACTGAATCAATACATTATTTTCATGATCATTACCGAGAACATAATTAATAATATACATTGAATTTAAGGTACATTGAAGCTCAATGGTCATATTTTGAATTTGCTGCCAGCTTCTGAGTTTCAAAGAGCAATTTATTCTCTTTGGTCAGTATTGCAGGAAATGTTACTTTCTACTGAAAATATTTGATTAAAAGATGCTTTAATTGTTGCACATGTTTGGCTACATATTAGGTAATTTTGTTTATTTCAATAAATTATGCATAAATTTGGCCACCTTTAACTGGCATTTAGACAGAAGGTCTTTGTTTATTGTCAACACCTTTAATTTTCACACCTGTTGACAACTCTCCTTAACTTCAGTACAATTGATGTAAGATATTTTTGAATATTAATTACCATGTATAATCATATTTCACAAGATTAGCTACCTTCAGCCAATCAGAGCTACTGGTTCTTGTCCCTCATTTGCATATTACATCCTTTCATGGAATTACAGCCAATCGGGGATAATTTCGAATTTGCATATTGCCACCTTTATTGAATGGCCAATCAGACAATTACTCAACTTTTAATTTACAATTTTAATTGTTTTGCATAGAAAAACTTAATTTTCAACACCTATAAATAATGGAAAAATTAAAGTAGGAAATCAAAACAAATTGTGATTGAGAATCCTTACACACAAAAATCTTGTGCAATTTGACTCCTGGATTAAGTGTTATTCTAGAAAGTGATTGGACTGAACTGTGTTTAATTGTGATCATTAACATTTGAGTGGATAAGTGTATCTAGAACTTTGTGTTAATTATAAGTGTGGATTTTTAAGACAATGGCGACAGTGTCAAGGCAGTCAGGGAAGAGGGGCATCTTCATGAAAGGTATGTAAAATAATGGTCTTATGTGTTGCAGTTGAAACATTGGTTGAAAAAAGTCTTCTGCTCCCAGTAAAACATTTATATCTCAATGTCTGTAGCTTGTCTACATTTGATGTACGACTAAAGGGCCCATAATGTAAATTATGTGTAACTTTTGAATTAGCAAAATAGCAAAAATATTGAAAAAACTTGAAACAATGTATAAAAGAGATTGGACTTTTGCAGAAATGTATTGCCTATGAAAATCAATTACGTTTATTTTATCTTATCATAATTATGCATAAATTATGCAAATGAGCTAAATTTTAAATGCTTGGATTTTAGCATAGAATTAAGGACATGGTTGGAAATCTGGATATCTTTTGTTTTAGATATAGCGAATACATAAATAATTGTACCTTTTCTTTTCACCTAATGAATGTGCATGAGCAATGCTCACATGAAAATTAGACAATATTCAGAAATGTACTTGATACCAAATTTGATACCTACATTTAAACTGTAACACATTTGCTTCAAAAGGTAATTAAAACATTTGACCCGTAAGGGTGGTACATTATTTAATTCTTGTCCAGAAGTGTGATGTTACTGATGATGGGTGATGAGTTGCAACAGTCTGTATAAGAATAACATTCCTTCTGAATATTGTGATGATCATGTTGATACATACCAACCCTGCAGTTTGGATATTGTTCAGACTTATTAGCTTTAGTCTTGGTTAAATGATGATGATGATGATGATGTAGCAAAATCAGTAAGAATCTGCATTACAGATACTGTCAGTACATAATATGTATACTTGTCAAAAAATTCATGATGATGGTTCTGTTGAAATTGATACAAAGGTATTGCTTCATTATATTGTGTCAAAGTGTAGATGATGATGAGGCTGATGATGATGTGTGACAACATCTGTATCACCCATATTGTATACTATAATAGAATGAGAGCTAGGTCTTGACTTGTCAAAAATGATAACATCCTACTGAAAATAATTGAAAAAGCAGAATAAAGATGAAAGCAATGTTGTATCAGTGTCTGGAGGGGGGTCAAACATATTAGAATGCATTGATCTTCTTTTCAACAAATGCGAATATCAAAATTTTATTTTTGAACGTATCCTTAATTATTGGAATAATTAATTTTTTATCAGAGATAAAGATTGTTTTTAGGATACTCTAATATAAATTGACTTTGACATAGCATGGAAGCACTAAGATGTACATGTATTATGAAAGGACTATTAAAGGAATATTATTAATGAAATTAGTAAATACAAAGCAAATCGATGCACATGAGTGTGAATAAGTGAATATGAGCCTTCTCGGTATATTGGAGTTAGTTTAGGTATGGTAACCCAAGAAATTAAATTGTTTTCCATTTATTATTTTATACTTTTCCCTTTGTTGTTAATAATATTCATACATTTTAGGGCTTAAAGGGGCACTCCCTGCATCAAGCAGATAATATTCTCCAAACAGAAATTATGTGTCTAATGAATGTAAAATGATAAATAAATACTGTTTAAAACAACTTATATCGAAAAATGTTTCATTTTTACACAATTGATCAGGCTTTTTATAGTAAATCGCTATCCACTAATTAATTTTAACAACAATTTAACATAGAGTATTATGGTTTACTGTACAGCATATTTTGAAACACTGATTTTATCTGGAATTTATATCTTAAACCTTAAGGTTAAGTTATAATACTTGATACTATATTATTTATGATTTTAAGTAATTTAGTTTGACATGTATGTAAGGAGTGTCTCTTTAAAACTCATTCTTCAAACCCTCAAAGTATGACCAATTTTAGAATGAATAGCCAATGTTCCAGAATAAATTCTTGTAAAGTATGTTTATTTGAAATTAAATGCTCCCAAATTATAAAGCGTTAAAGCAATGTAAACTCGTATTATTTTTACTCTAGTGTAGCGGTGCCGTTAAACCAAACCTACCAATAGTAGATTTTTGCCATTTTACTCCCTGGATTTTTATGCATGTTGTTGATTTTAGCCATGACTTTTATATTGTATTTTTTTAAATTTTGTTTTTCCACAGGAAACTGTGAGCGAGCAGCTTTGATATAGTTATTTGATTTTTTTAATTCAATTTCTGCTGTTCATATTTCATATCCTAGGCATACCGTACATCTGGGATCAATCTTTTTAACCTTCGAACAATTTTTATTCAAATAAGTTTTGCCAACAAACCTAAAATGGTTAATTAGCAACAATTTGAGTATATAAACTTTATCAGAAAGAAAATGTTCAGTTTCAGCCTTTCAAAAACTGATATTAATCTTTAAACAATACTTTGTTGGGAATGTTTTTTAGTAGCAGTAATACGCTAATTGCAAACACATGCAAACATTGCATGTGCCTTTTTCATGCAACAAAAAGGATAAATTAAAAAAGAAAAATTGAAAAAATATGTACAAAACCTGGCCGCCTAGCTTATTTTAAATAACGACAATGATAATTTAGAAAGATGCATGATAACAGCATCTACTCAGAACTTGAAATTGACTGAATTAATCATGACTGTCATACGCTGCTGTTTTAGGTCGTACTTTGTTTTCAAGATATTAAATATAAAATATATAAGATATAAAAGAACTATCTATCTGTAATGTTAATAAATCTAAAAGCTAGTTTCCTGGTATTCACAGAATGTTACACAATAATCCTGTATTTTCTCCGATAGGCAAATTAAAGTAAGGACTGCTAATATAGTAAAGAATTTTTTTGGGGTAATTTTTGGCTTCGCACATCTGGGTACTGGTAAAGTTATTCATATTTGGGGAAAGGTGTTTCATTACTAGTCTCTTTGAATCTTTTATTTAAAAATGTTCAAAATCTAAGCAGAAAAATGAAAGAAGACAACTTAGCCCACCATTAGCTTATAATCATATATTTGAATTTATACTGATAGCTTTTTGTTTAGATTGAAACTTGCATTTGAGTCTATGTTTCATCATTGTTTCACCGACCAGAAGATTGATCTAATAATCTAGTATCATACCAGTGACAGCCGAGAATAAAATTTAAATGTCAGTTCACTATTTTAAAGGAAACTTCCTTTTGTGGTTCAAATGGTTTGTTAATTTATTTTTTTTTATGTCACTCCTTTCTTTCACTTGAAAATTACTCTTACTATTGTTAGATTGGAATTATGCACATTTTTTCAAGTAAAAATCCAGCTGAAATAGGTGTGTGTATAAAGGATAGAGGAAATAATAGCTTTTAACCCAGTACACCAAACTTTTCCTGCTACCAGTACGAAATAATAACTTTCCAAATATTACTTTTCCTATTTTGACTGGGAGAGTCAATTAAAAAAAAACAACTGCATGCAGGAGTTGCTTCCCTTCCACTGCCAAAATCTCTACCAACAACATAAAAACACAAGGGATATCACTGTGAAGAAAGGAACTATTATTTTATTGGTCCATTTTTTTTTATTTCTAAAGCATCAACTTCAAATACTAATGCGGCATTATCATTAGTTTAACACATTTAAATGCACAGCAACCGAAAATTGCTTTTATAAGATGCGCATAATTTCACTTTAAGGAAGTCTTATTTCTACTACTTGATGAGTGTGGCTATTATGACACCTCAGACTGAACTGTATTTAATATATTTATAGCTGCCTGGATGACCAGACAAGTTAATCAACTTGATCATGATCTGCAATATTTACTATTCAGTCAGTCTGTACAATTAATGGTACTATCTAAATAAGGACAAGTCTCTTTTCGAAAGTGTAAGATTGGTGACAAATGATAGTATTCATTTTACATAATTTGGTATTATGTGATTTAGACACAATGCTCTACAGTGCATTATTTATGTTAGCAGTCATTGTCTGTGAGGACTTTCACATGAATCAATGCAGTCTGATCATGATCTTCACTATTCAGTCAGTAAATTTACAGTAAGCTTCTCTGTGAACAAATCATGGTACAAATCTTGTATGCCATCCCACTCCATTGGTTCATCACTGTAAACATGGTGTCTTGGCAGTTTAACCTGAGGAGCAATTCTAGTGTCCACTATATATTCTAGGGTCCATCAGGACTATAAACAATCTGAATAAGGTTGGGACTACAAACAATCTGAATTATGAATAAATAGGTGCAATACTCAACAGGAAGCTTTGCCTTCTTCAACTTAAATATTAGTGATCTACTGAATACTGTGACTGATAGAAAAGGAAAATATTGCAGAAGTACATTAACAAAATTGCACGTTGCTCACTACAATCTTTTAATGTAAGATAAATTAGTAGAAATGCAATTTGAATGAAGATTATGTATATTTATGAAATTATGGAAACACTAAAGGAACACTAGGCTGTAATGAATTATTTTCATTCCAGGTCAACTGAAGTTGTCTGCCTACATGAACTATGGTCTGCTAACAGTACATGTGATCCAGGGTCGCCACCTCAGTTCTGCATGGAAGCAACAACCAAACACGTTTGTTATGATCTCATTGATACCAGAGGTCACTGATGTAGCACCAACACGTTGTAGGACGGCAATCGTTACTGACAGCTCTAGTCCCTCATACAATGAGAAGTTCTCTTTGTAAGTATATAAGTTATAATGTACCAAACTTAATCTTTTATACCAGGGATTCTGAAAGGTTACTACATAAAGCTCCATCCTGAAGTATGAATGGCATTTTTATTAATTAAACTGCTTCTCAACAGGTTGAACAAAAAAAAAACTTAAGCAGTTTGTATATTTAATTGCCATCCTGGAAATTCTTATAATCTTGTAACAAAAAATATTACTGCTTTAATTCAGTCTTTACATATGAGAAATTATTTTGTGTGACAATAACAGTGTGAAAATGAAACTAAATAGAAATGTAAGTCATGATGACGAAGTAACAAGTACTTAAACAGTTCATGCATGTATGTGATCACGTGAAATGATCATTATTCAAAATATCAGGTCTGCAATAAATTGTGCAAATGTGGTAGTTGATATTTTAATAGAAGTAAGCTAATGAATGCTCGTACACAGCAACAAGGTCACATAGGTTACTTACTAGTGCACAAAGTCACATGAAACTTCATATGATTGTATGCACTAAATGCTACAGTGCAGACTGCACACACATAGTCTGATGATTCACATTTTGTAACGTATTTTTAGCACAGATAATGGACTCTTTTGCTAAAGTGGGTGCAAGGCATAAATGATACCATGTGAACAAATTCAGATTTTTTCCTTTTTGTCCTTGATGTGAAAAATAAAATACAAAATGTATGTTACACATTTACTGAAGATATGTAATTGACATGAACTGATTTTATGTAATAAAATATGAAAATGTACTTCAGTTTGAAAAAAATCTTTTAACACATTTTAAGGCTGGTTTCTGGACTAGCAATCAATTAGCTAAAAGTTCTATTGAATGACCATTTGGAGATTCTATAATCCCATTTTCTGGAGAGAATTTCCTTACCCCTATTGTGTATTTCTATGTGTTCACTCGCACTTGTAAATTAACTAATATTAACTCATATGTCAAAATGAGGGAATTTCAGAAAGGTAGATATATTGTGGTATGATACTACTATCAAACCACAATGCAGTCATGTCAGCTTTTGTAAAACTTATGTTATATGTTCAGATAGGGAAAAAGCAATAAAGAAGCAGTGTGTATTGTCATGCAGTATTTACATGTATATATCTACCAAGTCATATGTCACATATATAATTCTGCCACTGTGCAGTAGTGTCATTTCTAAAAGATATTACCACGATGTGTGAATTACTGGTTTGTATGACATGACAATAACTAGAAAATGTTTTGGGAAAGCTGTGTGGACTGTCATGATTTGTTTATTTATATTCATATATCACACATTTCTTGAGGCTACTGTGCAATGATGTCATTTCCAATTTCTAGAGGTTGATTAATTTCTGCAATTTCTAAGAACATGAGTGTCATATGGGGACAAGATTAATATAGGTGTGGTGTTTCAGTAATTTCTTAATTTTGGTCAACTTTGTTAAAAAATGGTTGATATGAAAAAATTTTGGGGATACATCAAGAATTTTTCAGATTTTTTAAAGATATAGTATAATATAATTTTGACCCTTCTTTGGATAATCTGAAATTTCTGCAACCCTTTTGTAAAGTGTTCTAAGAAAAGCAACAACTTTTAAATTGTTAAAAATTGAGGGCCTTACATAGTAATTATTTTACATCCTGGCACGTGACCCAAAATTTTTTAAAATGATATATACTGTCTGAAACCATTAATGGGGCCCTGTTTTTCAAGGATTTATTTAGGGGAATAAGTTCAGAAATTTTAAAGACCAAAGATAAATCAGTCTGACAAAATAATCAAATCTAAAAAATGATATCAACGAGATTGCATTTCACAAGTTCACATGCATTCATAGAAGTTGATGATGAATGATGAATGATGTTTCAAATAGATGCTTATTGATGATGAAAGTTATAGTGCAAGTTTTTGTTTTTGTTACAGTGAAGTGGGTGATGATGACCGTCACAGACGTCTTTTGTTGACCATCTACCACAGAGATCATTCAGGGTAAGTTATTAATTCAGAGCAGCTTGCATATAAAGCCTTATACATAGTAGAGCGGGGCCTCCTATGGAATTTTTAAAAATGCTGCCACATGTTTGCTAAAATAGTTGTTTTATACTTGATAAAAGAAATATGAATTCTCTTGCCAATTTTGCAATTCCAGCTACTTGACAGAAATTTCTAGAAGACACTTGTAATATCTATACTTATCATAATAATTCAATTGTTGTAAAAATTTGCCTATAGATGTAAAATAGTAATTATTGCAATGGTGACCAATTAAGAAATTGATTACCATTATAGCCAGGACTTATAATCCAGTGGTTGTGGATTTGAACCCTGCATGTGATGTACCTTATCTATTAATTCAATGCAGTTACATTGTTTGCTCACTTATACTCAAAGAAATATCAGTGCAGCTTGCTCTTTCTTAGATAAAGAGTAATAAAAAGTACTTGAATGAGTTAAAAAATCAGATATACAATGATTTTTTATTTTTTCCTTTCTATTGCAGTCACCATGAGGCTCTAGGATGCACTTCCTTTGGTATCCGTCACTTACAGCAGGGTGATCGTGAGATCAATGGTTGGTACCATCTTCTCACTGACAGCACTGGTCGTAAGAAGCATCTACGTGTCACCATAAAGGACAGGCCATCCGTCCCAGTGATGCAGAGCAGAGAACCCCGCCAGATCCCTTCTGTCAACCGTGATGTTCCAGACCTTGACCGAGTAGAGCTCACCATCTACCGGTCCCAGTATGGTGGTTTTGGTTTCACTGTTGTCGACTCTTGTCCGGTGAAGATTGGTCGTGTTGATGGGTCATCGAACGCAGAGGAAGCAGGTCTACAGAAGGGTGATCTTATTGTCCGAGTCAATGGTCAGAATGTATCCAGATCAACATCCGTCAGTGTGGCAAGGTGCATAAAGTAAGTGATATGGGGAGAGTAGCTATTCTGCTAATGGTCATTTCTGCTAATCTCTTAAAGAAATCAGTTATTGAAAGTTCTTATATTGAAAAGAATATTTCATCTGTAAGCTTATGCTAATATATCATCAGTGATGATTTTGAAAGTCATGGGTTTGCACCCTGACCTACCTGAGGTGAGAATGTCTGCACTGTGGCAAGAGGCTTGTACATGTCTTTTCCAGCAACGGTAGGATGGTAGATAAACTGACTATCTGTAAATTACTGAAATACTACTGAAAACTTGAAACGTAATAAATTTTGATATTGATGAAATTGTTTACAAATGAATCTAGATTTAGGGTTTTTCAAAAGAATGTATTACTATACACTAGAATTCTCATTCATTAGTTATGAATAAAGATACATGCTTTTTAACAGATTTTTAAACTTTTCACTTTATTAACCATTGTAATTTCTCTACTGTAGGAAGTCTGGTAGTAGAGTACATCTTGAGGTTCATCGCCCTGGTAACTACGCCACGCCTACATCACACCAGAAGTCCGGTAGCGACGAATCTGGCAACACATCAGTCCAAGACTTCACCATCTGTGACGACACAACGGCTCTACTCAACTCTGCCATTGTAAGCTTTAAACCCTTCCGTATGCTCAACAGATTTAAAACTAAATCCTGCTTCAGTCTGTCAACCACGAGGCCAATGAGAATATAGAACATGTCGTGGAAATACGTTGACATAAGTGCACATAACTATGACTGATGCTGAGACTTGTTATAAAACAGGTGCAACAGGTATAAGACAGTAAAGTGTGCAGTGATAAAACTAGTTGTGACTAAAAGTGCTTTTTGTATGTATGTTGTCTATCTGTTTGTATAGGTTAGGTATGCAGACAGACCTTAAACAGTGAAATTCATTTTTTGTACTTCAAAAAAAATGTTGTGCAGTTTGTTGCAAAGTAAGTGGTTGTTGAAAAATGTTCACTATTGAATTATTTTAATAAATATTTATCACAAACTTGTGTTGGTCTTAAGAAGGCATTAAAGGTCAACAAAGTCTAAGGTCTGTCTGCGTGTGTTGTCTACAAACATATTATAACAATTTGTAGTAAATAAAAAATATTCATATTTATAAAGTTCAAATTTTATCGTTGCAGAGTGTAGACACACGCAGACAGGCCGCACTCCATCGTCTGTTATGCCTTGAGGAGAACTTTGTTGACCTTATGAACGCTGGCATCCAGAAGTTTTCGCGCCCACTTCGTCACTGTGTCATCACCAATACCCAGCATGCAACACTCTTCCAGAACATCGAGAAGGTATGTAATAAAATTTTCATAGCTTTTTATGTACAAATTACATGCTGACTGTGGAAAATAATTGTATCAACAAGTGTATCAATAAATAATATCCAGAAAAAATTGGGATGTGTGATAAACCCTGATTTACATATATTGCAGCTGCTGTTGTTTCTTATACACGGCTTTACAGTTTCGAGACTGTACAATGTTGATATCCGAAGCGTATCAAGTGAACTTGAGAGTTATCTCCCTTGAATTTCGAGTAAACTGAATGTATTACGCTCATAATCTATAGAAAATGAGCAATTTGTAAACTGTCCGCCTGAAATGGTTGCTCCTGACATTGTCACAATAAATGCATCATTGGAAAGCTTACGATCTTAGTATTCTAAAGATATGCAATTTGATACATTTTATTTAATCACAAACATTGAATCAGTTGCTTAACCTGATCATATATCGGGAATTTTACGTAAGAGTAACACATAGTTATCAGTAGCCGGTAACATTTACTCGATAAAGATCGATAAAAATAGACGGGAAATCGCCCCGTTTGAAACTGTAAAGCAGTGTATTATAGGTGCTTTACATTACTACCAAAATGAAAACCAAAACGGATGCTGATTAGCAATATAGATAGACCTCATAGTTTACAGAATTAAATATTCATTAAAGATAACACAACTAATGTAGTATTTCCTGTGTACATGCTCTGTTTTTTGTCCTCTACAGATTGTGTGTATGAGTCAGTACCAGGTACGTCAGATTATCAACAACCTTCCATGCCACACACCATCAGACGATGATACTGATACCTCCTTCACCGATGAGACTGACCTCACAGCCGCTGTTGGCATGATCTACCTCTCTAAGGTAACTTGGTCAATAAATTGACTATATCTTTAAAATACCATGAAGTCAATATCTAGTTTTTATAAAAATGCATATACTAGTAAATAATTTTAAAAATACCAACCTGTAATTGACCAGTAATCGAGAGAGACAGAGAGAGTGTCAGGAATAAAGGGAGACACAGACTGACGCAAAACTGCACTTCAGAGTGACATCACATAAATTTGCAGGCTTTTCTGCTGCTTTGATTTTACTAAGTGTTTTAAATAAATCAGTTGTTATATTTTAAGAAGTGCACAAAGAAGGCTTTTAAAGAGAATTCTCTTAACATGAAAAGTAAATTAATTTATTGTTGTTGTAGCTGACGGTGATCTGTAACGCATACATGATGTACATCAAGGGCCTGTCACGTTCCGCCTCACTACTTGCTACCTTGGAGAAGAACGACCAGTTCTGCGGGTTTCTACTCAACGTGCCAAGTGAGGGGAGAGAACTCAGTCTGTGTGATTTCATCAACCGTCCTCTTCAGCACATGAAGGATTTGTGTGGTCTCCTTCAGACGATCTCTAGCACTACCATGCCTCACTCAGAAGAACGTGCCATGTTCTCAGACATTCTGTCAGGTTAGTACTAAGCATTTGAATGTTTGTAAAAGTAAACATAGAATTTGCTGTAACTGGTTGGCAAAAAATATTCTTACAATTGAACAGGACTCGAACCCTTAGTGACACGTCAACAGTACATTGCAATAACCAAAGTTGGCATTGCTTGTTGGATACAGCTTTTTGTATGATTGTATCACTGTGCTGTGTATATTAAGGAATTGTTGACCTTCCTCTGTGGTTGTGTGACTTAATACAACTAAACCTCTCACTGAAGATCATTGATTTGAACACTGCTACTAGAAACAACATTTTTTCAAAGCAGTTTGGGAGTCCTATACTGGTCCTTACCAAGAAAGAATGGTTAGAGCTATAAATAACTGAAATATTGTTGAACCAGGCATGAAATTAAAAAATTGTTACAATTAATTCTGTGTGTCCTTGCAGTTTCATATTTCTAGGCAAAGAGTCAATTAATTTACTTAGATAATCTAATTAATGAAAATATTTAAAAAATGTTCAATTATTTGTTATATTTAGAACTTGTATTCTTTAATTTCAGGCTTACAGTCAGTCCATGATCTGAGTTCTTACACAGCACCTATTGCCAGCAGTCTACCTGTGATCTCCAGTGATACTCAGCAGACCGTGGACTCCTCACGTCGTCGAGTTCCATTGATGGGGTGTACTGTCCTGACACGTACTTCATCTGAGACGTCATCCTCCAGTGGGTTTGGAAGTGGTTCTTCCAATCAGTCTGACATTCCTTCGTGCCCGTCTGATTCGGAGCCTGTTTTCTGTGATCATTCTGTGATTCGTGGAACTCTTGTGTAAATGAACTACTGGGACAGTTTGACTGTGATGTGAACAATAAGGGAACAAAAAACAACAAATATTGTGCTACAAAGTACTAGTGCTTGTGATCAAAGGTTATTTCAGAGAAATGTTTTGCTAAAGAAGTGTATACGAGTGCTACATTTTAAGGGTTCTGTAATGGACACTCATGACAAAAAAGTTGTTATTTATTGTGATTTGTTATTGACTTTGTTATTGTTATGCAAAGTTGTTATATTTTTGTACAGATACAAAGGTTTGATTTTGTACATAAATGCATTTGAAGTGCTATAAATGTAAATTCTATGTTTCTACCTGTTCTGTCATTTCAAGCATCAATTTTAAAGTTCTTTCTATTTTTCAGCAACAATGTTGTTAATTCCATAACAGATATTAGTTAGAGATGCTTTTGAGTTGTATTTTCTGTAGCAAAAACAAAGTATTCTTCCTAGTTTATTTTTATCTTTTTAAAATTTTGTCAGCATTTTTAAATACAAACTGGCCATCAAATTATTAACAATCTTATCTATGAAAGTGCTAGAATTAAATCTTAAACAGCAAGAAAATCCAGAGTCAAATTGATACTGTTTATGCACTTCTTGTTTTTCTTTTCTTTATCTGTCTTACTTTTTCTGTTTGTCTGTTCTGTTTCCATATTTGACTTTTTTTATCTGTTCTATGTTATTATTCTGATTTCTGTCTTTCATTTCTTAGCCTATCTGTGTGCTGTGTAAATATTGTGCTTGTCAAATTACTCTGCCTTTAGTAAGAATAAATTATGTTATGATTACTGACATAGTTGTTTATTTTGCATTCCGAACAGTAGAATCAGGGTAAGTTGACTATCATAGTTATGGTTTTAGCATTGTCAGTCTTAAACATCTGTCAGTACTAGAAAACACTTGTCACGAGTCATGAAAGGTATTGCTTTCCATTTAGTATAACCATCATACAACCAGTGACAATTTATAATAACCCCATGAACAGTAAATATTTGAACATCCTTCCTTTTAGAGTCCTGAAGTAGAAAATCTTGTTATGGATGCTCTGTCCTTGAACATTAATTCTGATTGGTAACATAATTTAAATTTTTGACTCTTAAATAATGTATGTACAGTCCAAAAAATTAATGATCCATAATAACATTTTAGAACATTGTATGCTGAAATAACAGTTTTTATGATTTTGACGGTTTTAAATGGCCACACTGACCATAAGGAGAACGGACAAAATCTAACTTTCAGACCTCTGCGACCTGAACGTTAAACCATATCACCCAAAACTATATTATGCACAATTGCACATTTATTTACACTTCCTACTACTGCTTCAAATTAAGTTTGATGAAAATCCAACAGCGGGTTCAGAGGATACAAAACGGACAAGATCTTCATCTTTCAAGCCCCTGTGACCTTTACCTTTGATGTGACCCCCATTTTGGCACAAATGTATGTACATCTAGAATTTATACTGATACTTACCTGAAAGTTAGATGAAAATCCAACAAGGGGCTTAGGAGATTAACACCTGACAAGATTTTCAAGTTTCAGGCCCCTGTGACCTTTGACTATGACCACAAATTGCCTATATGCACAATACGCAAGACTTCATGCTGATGCTTTCCTAATAGCTTGATGAAAATCTAACAAGGGGTTTAAGATATGACGAGCAGACAAGAGTTTCAGGTTTCAGGTCCCTGTGACCTTGACCATTGCTTGTATAACCCCAAATTGCTAGACAGATCGATAGATAGATTGCTATAATTATGCAAAATTATACTATTCAGTGCTTCCCTGAAAGTTTAATAAAGACAATGGGTTTTGAAGAGCGGAAAAGGAAAAATGGACAGAGGGACAGACAGCAAGGGAAAATACAACATGTCTCATGATGCATATGATTGTAAAAAGAATAGAGCATTTAATTGTATTATTTTATCATCAGATTTTGAACCAAAGTTTCTTTTTCCACTTGAAGTATTTGTGAACAGGGTTAAAATGTTTAATACTATAAGCATAATGCAGTTAAGCAAAATTAAGGCCAGTGCTTAAGGGATATTGCTTTGTTTAGTTGAAGTTGAATTATGCACATTTTTTTTCAAGTAAACATCCAGCGTAAATAGGTGTGTGTAAAAAGGGTAGAGGAAATAATAGCTTTTAACCCAATACACCTGCTCTTCCTGCTACCAGGACGAAATAATAACTTTCCAAATATTACTTTTCCTATTTTGACTGGGAGAGTCAATTAAAAAAAAAAACTGCATGCAGGAGTTGCTTCCCTTCCACTGCCAAAATCTCTACCAACAACAAAAACACAAGGGAGAACACTGTGAAGAAAGGAACTATTATTTTATTAGTCAAATTTTTTTATTTCTAAAGGACCAACTTCAAATACTAATGCGGCATTATCATGAGTTTAACACATTTAAATGCACAGCAACTGAAAATTGCTTTTATATAAAACTGTCACTTAAAGAAAAACCTTACCGAATAAAGGGAAGTAAGCGCTGCCGGAAGTTTTGTATATGTTATATGCAGAGTCACTCCCCTTTATAAATGCAACGCCATTTGTAACTGAACAATTGATTTAGGCTTCCAGTATACTTCCAGGTCCATGTATACTTGTTACTGGTGTGAATTTACTGTGCTTGTTGCAGTGGTAAGGGCAAATTGACATAATGTTGAATTAATTAAATTGCTGTTTATCGAACCAGGGTTCGTATCATACGGACCGTGATCGAACCCATTTGGTACTACGTCGATGCAGGTCTTGTTATTTGTTATTATTTCTATGTTCTTAGTTCCAGTTGGACTTCTTGAAACGGACAATGGTTGCTTAAGTTAATGTCCCAGAAATTGTAAACATGTACTAAATTATAACCTTGTGTGATTTAAATCTTCATTTTATTATTAAAAATAAGCTGTAGCTTGTTACGACTAAATTATTGTGTTTTAGCTAAAACATGCTTAATCAAATGTGTTACACATTCCTTGCACCCAAAAGGTATCCTATAAATATTCACTCTTGTTAAACAAGGAGTTCAAAGCATCAGTTTTTAGCTGTTTGTGCCACCAGAGTTACCATGCTTATGTTTTATATATCAATAAAACATTCATTTAAGTATTTACAACGCGTTGCAGTCGCTATCTTGGCAATCGATACAGTTATAATCTTACGTCACTCATAGCGCAATTTTGAAACTATTATTAGAGCTAGTTTATAGGTTAACTCCTCCCCATTCAAGGACATTTAGGTGCGAGCGTCCAGCTTCTTTCTCACGTCATCAATTTGCTCCGCCCAAAAACCCGCATGGTAAACTTCACGTATGTATTTTAATGCAAGTGACAAACAGTATTTAATAATGTTAAATATAGGTTTCTTCGCGTATTTTGTAGTGACTTCGAGATAAATTATATAGATCTTCTGTTTTATTTAAAATTTTGATTAATATATAGAAAAAAGGAATCTTCTTTTTTTAAAGAGACCTCTTTCAATCACAGCGATTGAGCTACGGTATCATTGCATTTATTATAAGTGTAGAACGTTAGTTTATGAATTAGTATACATGTAAATTATGTTTGCGGAACTTTACACACCGGAATTCCATTGCAGTAACATGTTATCCTACATAATTCATAATGACGTCTGCATGGTGAACAAAAATATATTGTGATGCATTTTTCATAAAATGCGTTTTTCAGTCTGTTTCTCCACTCGCCTTGTCAATTTTGTTTGCCAAAGTGGAATTCAAACAAAATGTCAACGAAAGTAATTAAATTGACGAAATTATCAATAATTGAGTACATCAATAACTGATTTCGCAGCGTGAAAAATATGTTTGTCTCCGGCAGTACTGGAACTCCTCTATTTCGCAGAGCGTCGCCACAAAAGCGTGGTCATGCCATGGGTAAGGAAGTCTACTGCCATACTAAGTATCTAATGCCGTACTGTATGTACTGATATATTCAGTGTATCTGCCAAAATCTTTACTTGTATGGACGTTGTATTATCATAACCAAGTTCCCTCTCTACTGCTGACAGTGAACTCGACAATTTTCCCTTGAGAACAGTGTTTTTACTTTAAAAGCCCTTCAATTTTCGGAGTGCGATCGGGGCGTTGAGTTTAAGAAAAAAATACAAATCAATGAACAGTTACTTCGGCCATAAAAATGAAACGGCAGGCATGGCAGTCAAACCAGTAGATTAATGACGATTATCTAATTTGTTTCACTTTATCTCATATATTTACATGTATTTCAATTCTTATTCCAACCAATATAAAATCTGTAGATGAGTGTTGGATACTGCATCCTGACCAATCCAATTTACCGCCCGTAGCCATACAAGAGCGAAATGTTGGACACATTACTGCAGAGTTACACGATTACTCAAAACTTTGTAATAACTCTTAACTAACTAGAATTATTTCGGCTTTTTTCACATTTTGAAGAAGAAACATTCGACGAATGATAAAGAAAACATATTTAAAGAATCTGCGGGAAAACGACAGTCTTAGTGAAACATTTTGTTTTGCACTGACCGCTGTGTCATCAGTATCACTGAAGTAAAATATACACAGTAATCTTATATATCCTGGATATATTCATGCGTACTAATTTATGTTCAGTGTTATTGTTTTTAAATGGCTATCCAAATAGTCATAACTATGATAATCATTAGTTTATCCCCCCGCCGAAGGCGAAGGGGATATTAGAAATGGTCTCCGTCCGTCCATCCGTGTGTCCGTCCCAATTTTATCCGGAGCATAACTCCAAAAGTACTTGAGGGATTTTCTTCAAACTTCATACACTGACAGAGCACATTGGGAGGAAGTGCAGTGTGTAAGAACAATAACTATACCTTGCCTACTTTTAGAGTTATTCCCCATTTATCAGATTTACTTGAAAAACTTTGTCCGGAGCATAACTCCAAAAGTACTTGAGGGATTTTCTTCAAACTTAATACACTGACATAGCACATTGGTAGGAAGTGCAGTGTGCAAGAACAATAACTCTACCTTGCCTACTTTTAGAGTTATTCCCCTTTATCAGATTTACTTTAAAAGTTTTGTCCAGAGCATAACTCCAAAAGTACTTGAGGGATTTACTTCAAACTTAATACACTGACATAGCACATTGGTAGGAAGTGCAGTGTGCAAGAACAATAACTCTACCTTGCTTACTTTTAGACTTATTCCCCATGTATCAGATTTACTTGTCCGAAGCATAACTCCAAAAGTACTTGAGGGATTTTCTTCAAACTTAATACACTGACATAGCACATTGGTAGAAAGTGCAGTGTGCAAGAACAATAACTCTACCTTGCCTACTTTTAGAGTTATTCCCCTTTATCAGATTTACTTGAAAACAAATTATGGAGCATAACTCCAAAAGTACTTGAGGGATTTTCTTCAAACTTAATACACTGACATAGCACATTGGTAGGAAGTGCAGTGTGCAAGAACAATAACTCTACCTTGCCTACTTTTAGTCAAATAGAAAAATATCATACCTATACTGATAATGAACATTAATATAATTTTGCAAACCTTCTCTTCATTGCCTTATTCTTTTTCCACTTACTTGAAAACTGTACTCAGCATGACCATAACTATACAGCTTTTTAAGGATTTCCTCTCACCAAGTAAAATGTACGAAAGTACAACCTTCAGGTAACTTCTTCCCGGGCGGGGGGATTAACCATGTGTAACATGGCTCTTGTTTTAATCGTTATATGACATATGATTAACTCACACATGTTAGTCGGTAAAATCACAAGAAGCTCTCGGGAAGTCAACATTTAATGTACATTTGTGACGTGGACTGAGAAAATGGGTCCAGATGAGCATTAATTATTACTTCGCAAATGTAAAATGACAAATAACTAATTTTCACCAAATTTCGACTAGGCGTAACCATTTAAAAAATGATGTTTAATGGAAATGGCATTCACAAATATGCATGAAAATGATAATATAATGTCTTTATCATAAAGCATATTACCATAGCAACCACTAATTCTGTCACATTCGAAAAAATTCGAAGTGAAAATGAGGGCACGGTCAATAAAAATGAGGATTTATTGAAAAGTTGAAAAATGACAACAAAATTAAAACAAGCGAAATACTAAACAATAAATTACGTGTTATCAGGTTAAATTTCAAGAAAAAATACCGCCATAAGAATGTGAAACAAGGCAATCTACCGGTACAACGTCAAATATAGTGACGTTAAAATTACTGTTTTGACGTCACAAACGTCATGTGAAGAATAACAATGTGTGTTATCTGAAAACAAGCATAACTTTAAAAGTAGTAGGTAGATTTACTTGAAATTTTCAATTCATAGTCAACAGACTTCACACTTTTAGAAAACATGTAAAACAAAATGTGTGATTTTTACTCATCTGGACCCATTTTCACAGTCGCAGTCACAATTTTGTACATATATATGAGAACTTGGTAGAGTGCTAGTCTAACTATTTCGACTTCGAAGGCAAACAGATTTTATAGGCTGATATTTTCAAGTTGTTCACCTTCTAGTTATAAATATCAGATCTGTGAAAGGGGTCACACTGAAACGCCAAATAAATTAGGCTATTGGAGTGCTGCTGTATATGTCCAACCCATTGTGCAGAGGGGGTCCGACATGTCTGACACGGGACGTTCTGCTGTCCAACAAGCGGCTTTCTGTCCCGGGTCCCGGTTATCCACAGGCTAGCCGAAATGTTGAGGGCAAAAAATTAAAACGAATAAATATTGTACGAAAGTCCTGTTTTACCTAGCCAAGACATTTTAGATCAATTTGCAGTATTGGGATAACATTTTAATCTTGCTTACTTTAAAAGTGCGCTGTTAATGTGTTTTATTATACCCCCAAAACGAAGTTTAGGGGGGTATATAGGAGTCACCCGGTGGTTGGTCGGTCGGTCGGTCGGTCGGTCGGGCGGTCTGTTGCATTTTCCTTGTCCGGAGCATAACTTGAAAACTACTAGTTGGAATTCAATACAACTTCATACAATGGTCAAGCACATTGAGAGGAAGTGCAGTGCACAAGAACTATAACTCCATCTTGACTAATTACAGAGTTATTGCCCTTTGTTACTTTTCCTTGTCCGGAGCATAACTTGAAAACTACAAGTTGGAATTCAATACAACTTCATACAATGGTCAAGCACATTGAGAGGAAGTGCAGTGCACAAGAACCATAACTCCATCTTGACTAATTTTAGAGTTATTGCCCTTTGTTACTTTTCCTTGTCCGGAGCATAACTTGAAAACTACAAGTTGGAATTCAATAAGACTTCATACAATGGTCAAGCACATTGAGAGGAAGTGCAGTGCACAAGAACCATAACTCCATCTTGACTAATTTCAGAGTTATTTCCCTTTGTTAGTTTTCCTTGTCCGGAGCATAACTTGAAAACTAAAGGTTGGAATTCAATACAATTTCATACAATGATCAAGCAAACTCAGAGGAAGTGCAGTGCACAAGAACCATAACTCTATCTTGAGTATTTACTGAGTTATTGCCCTTTGTTAGTTTTCCTTGTCCAAAGCATAACTTGAAAACTACAAGTTGGAATTCAATACAACTTCATACAATGGTCAAGCACATTGAGAGGAAGTGCAGTGCACAAGAACTATAACTCCATCTTGACTAATTACAGAGTTATTGCCCTTTGTTACTTTTCCTTGTCCGGAGCATAACTTGAAAACTACTGGTTGGAATTCAATACAACTTCATACAATGGTCAAGCACATTGAGACGAAGTGCAGTGCACAAGAACCCTAACTCCATCTTGACTAATTTTAGAGTTATTGCCCTTTGTTACTTTTCCTTGTCAGGAGCATAACTTGAAAACTACAAGTTGGAATTCAATAAGACTTCATACAATGGTCAAGCACATTGAGAGGAAGTGCAGTGTACAAGAACCATAACTCTATCTTGACAAATTACAGAGTTATTGCCAAGAACAATATCTCTTTTTAGTTTGTTTGCAAGGTATTATGTTACTACGAACTTCTTCAGTTTATAAAGCAGTCTTTTGGGGGTATTAATCACATTTAGTGATAGCTCTAGTTTTTATTTGTATGCATGCATGCACATGATTGTATTACCTCGTGGAGTAGCCTCAATATTTCGACTGCAAGACAGAAAAATTTTACAAACATATTACATCTAGTCTGCCTTTGCGAAGGGAGCAAATAGCACTTGTGTGCAATTAGTTGGGCGATTCGATGAGGTACGCAATAAAACTTCCATAGTCTATTTCATAAAGTTTTGGGAAAGTTTCATCAATTAGTGTACACCTAGCTCCGCCATTTACCAAATGACACTTTAATATATACTTTATCCGATACTGCTTCTGTTATGACTTCTTTCCACGTTCGGAACGTGACGTCTGAATCAAATAAAGACTGATCGGATGCGCCCCTATTTGACCTTTTCAATGAAAGAACGGAGGGGAGGAGTTAACCGATATCTACATGCTCTATTAATAGTTTCAGATTCGCCTTTGTGTGAAGTAAGATTGTAATTGTATTGATTGCTAAAATTGCGATCGGGCAAAGCCAACTGCAACGCGTTGTAAGATACAGGGCAATAGGGCAATCACTAAAGTTGATGACCTTGTACTACCTACCTATCTTACATCAGACTTTTCTGTTCTGTGGGAATGTGGAGGATTACTGATCAGAACCAAAGTGAATTGGAGAAAAGACAAATACATCAGTTTATCTTTTAACTAACGGGTTGATCTAAAGTACAAAAAGAGAGGAGAGCATGGTCATATTGAATGATGATAGCAATGGCTTCATATCATTGTAGAATTTGAAAATAAGAATAACATGTTATTATGTAGAATATCTGTAAATTTAATAGACAAAGTTAGCACACAAAGGGAAGTGGCCATAGATGTGACATAGACCAAGGGCAAGTCATTTACTGACATTTAAAGCTAATTTGGACACACAAGACCTCTTTTCCAGACAAGAAGAGAAAAAAAACACTAAAACTTCTCCCGCATGATATGAACTTAGACTGCCCATTTATTGATCCGTAATCATACCATTACAGCATGGTTCAATCATGTTCATGTGTATGCATTATGTGGCTTAATTTACTCAACACGTTTATATTTTGTCAGGAATATTCGGCCCTCTTATATTTAGCTCACCTATGGTCAGTAATGTTGACTACTTACCGTCCAGGGTACATTGTACATGTACTTCCATCCGACATTTCCTTGCTCAAACCACTGGGCCAATGTTGATGAAACATGGCAGGGATGTTCCTTGCATAAAGCCCTACCAAATGTGTCCAGAGAATTTCATTCAATGTAGAACTCTGGTTGCTATGGCAATGAAAACTTTAAAAATCTTCTCCAAACTGCAAGGTCTAGAGCTTAGATAATTTGTGTGTGGCATTGTCTAGTGGATCTCTATCAAGATAATTCAAATTATGTCATGGGGTCAAAATTAGCCCTTGTGAGGTGGGAAAAGGAAGGAGGAGTTGAGGAATCATAATTATGTTTTACACAGAAATATATAGTAAAGCTTAAAGGTGGTCAATTACTTTTAAGCAACATTTTATGACAATTTTTACTTTTTGTATATTCTGTTAGAGATTGATTAAATGAACAAAAAGACCCATTAGATAGAGTTAGATCCCTATCAGAAATTTACATTTTATTAACTTTTATAAAATTTTGTTATTACTCCCCTTTAATATGAAAGTATTTAAAACGTTGAGTATTTCTTTTTTATTTCAATATAATTTCTACTTTTACATTTATATTGGATAGATATACAAATATCTTAACATTCTGAACGAAAATGCAAGTTTTAAACCTATGTGTAGCTTCTGAATTGATTTATTTCCAATCTATCTTAGGTGCGCACCCAAGATAGATAAAGGGAGGTAAAAATATCTTTTCAAACTTGAATTTCAAATGAATAACATCTAAATATATAATATTTAATGCAAATATTTCACAAATATTATATAATAGGTCTTATATTTATATCTTTCTGTAGGCAAAGTATGTGTATCAATTTTTTACTTATGATAAAATAACTCTATCTTTGTTGGGCAACCAGGATAGGGAAATCAAATTTTAAAAATACCTCCAGTGAAAATCTTACTTGAATTAAGTGCTAAGTGAACATAAATGAGTGTAAATGATCAGATGTTAAAGTTTCAAACAAATCTGTTACATGGTCAAATTCCAATTATAAACCTTTAAATTCTCATTTTGTAAGAAAATGTAAGGTCTAGGTTTTAGTTATTTGGTATTTAGCAATGTTTGGTGGTCCTCTATCAAGTTTGTTCAAAGCATGCCGTTGGGGTCATAACTGGCCCCGCCTCAGGGATCACTTGTTTATCCCCTCGCCGAAGGCGAAGGGGATATTAGAAATGGTCTTCGTTCGTCCGTCCATCCATGCGTCCGTGCGTCCGTCCCAATTTTGTCCGGAGCATAACTCCAAAAGTACTTGAGCGATTTTCTTCAAACTTCATACACTGACAGAGCACATTGGGAGGAAGTGCAGTGTGTAAGAACAATAACTCTACCTTGCCTACTTTTAGAGTTATTCCCCTTTTATCAGATTTACTTGAAAAACTTTGTCCGGAGCATAACTCCAAAAGTACTTGAGGGATTTTCTTCAAACGTAATACACTGACATAGCACATTGGTAGGAAGTGCAGTGTGCAAGAACAATAACTCTGCCTTGCCTACTTTTACAGTTATTCCCCTTTATCAGATTTACTTTAAAAGTTTTGTCCAGAGCATAACTCCAAAAGTACTTGAGGGATTTACTTCAAACTTAATACACTGACATAGCACATTGGTAGGAAGTGCAGTGTGCAAGAACAATAACTCTACCTTGCCTACTTTTAGAGTTATTCCCCTTTATCAGATTTACTTGTCCGGAGCATAACTCCAGAAGTACTTGAGGGATTTTCTTCAAACTTAATACACTGACATAGCACATTGGTAGGAAGTGCAGTGTGCAAGAACAATAACTCTACCTTGCCTACTTTTAGAGTTATTCCCCTTTATCAGATTTACTTTAAAAGTTTTGTCCAGAGCATAACTCCAAAAGTACTTGAGGGATTTTCTTCAAACTTAATACACTGACATAGCACATTTGTAGGACGTGCAGTGTGTAAGAACAATAACTCTACCTTGCCTACTTTTAGAGTTATTCCCCTTTATCAGATTTACTTGAAAAAAAATTCTGGAGCATAACTCCAAAAGTACTTGAGGGATTTTCTTCAAACTTAATACACTGACATAGCACATTGGTAGGAAGTGCAGTGTGCAAGAACAATAACTCTACCTTGCCTACTTTTAGTCAAATAAAAAAATATCATACCTATACTGATAATGAACATTAATATAATTTTGCAAACCTTCTCTTCATTGCCTTATTCTTTTTCCACTTACTTGAAAACTGTACTCAGCATGACCATAACTATACGGCTTTTTAAGGATTTCCTCTCACCAAGTAAAATGTACGAAAGTCCAACCTTCAGGTAACTTCTTCCTGGCAGGGGGATTAACCATGTGTAACATGGCTCTTGTTTAATATAGACTTAAATGTAAGTAAATATATTAAAAATCTTGTTTAATACCAAAAGGCCTAGCTATTTGGTATGTAGCATTGCCTAGTAGAGCAATGTCGGGTATCATCGACCCTCTTCTATTATCGACCCCCTCTCTTAATTGCTGCTTAATCACATTATTTCTTACAAATCATGTGATCATGTCATTCACTATCACTTTTACGTCACACATTTTCTTCCCGCGCCATTTTGAATGTTTACACAAAGTGTTACTGCATGAGATAAATTTTAGTGCCCATCACTACATTGTCCGATAAGGTAGGTACCTTTCTGTGAATCGGATTTAGCTTTTTTTATGAATGCAATCAGTTTAATTTTGCATTTAATCCAACTATACATATAGTGAACCTATTTCTGACAGCCATTTTTATAGTATCTTGCAACTCCTTGAAAGGTCACGTGGGGGTCAATAATAGCAGATGAAATAAATAAACTTCTGCTATTATCGACTCCCGCCCCCCAATTTATTATAATTATTTATTTATATTTTTGTTGACTCGAGAAAAACACTAAATGTACATATTTAGCTGATCTAGTTCACACAATTGTAATATTCTACTTTCGAGACGAATGGGTGTCAGAAAGGCCCACTTCCAGAAAGGACCAGTACCAAAAATGCCCAGAACCAGAAAGGTCCATCCAAAAAGGACTAGTATGTTCTATGTTAATAATTTGCTTGTACCTTAGGGAAATAATGTTTAACAGATTAGAAAAACATATGTGCACTGACCATTTATTACATAAAACCAAAAGTAAAGGGGGGAAAAACAGTAGCGCAGTAGTAAACATTAGGGTGCATAAAAATACATATCAACAGTGAAATTTATGATGATAACACAAATTATTTACAAATTTCATTTATGGAAATAAAAACAGACTTATGATTATAAAAATAATAAAATGTTTAAAAAATAGACATAATTAACAGACATAACAGTCTGGTATATTAGAAAGGTATTGATAAAAAAATCATAAAGTAATTATATGTGCTAATTGGTTACTTTGATGCCAATTAACCCAATTATTATAAAGGTATTTATCAAATGTATTCATTAAGTAATTACCAGTGCTAATTGGTTACTTTGATGCAGTCCCACTTGTGATAAAGGAATTTGTGTACAATAAATAGACTATAATAATGGACATTAAACCAAGTATCAAACTTTAAAAGAAACCTTTGATTAAAACACAACATTAAAGGGTAGTCCAACGATGGGCCTTCCTGGTACCGTTTATGTTAGCCTATCACTGGTACCTTTGATAAATGGGCTTTTTTGGATGGGCCTTTTACAACTGGTCCTTTCTGGAAGATGGTCTTTTTCCGAGACTATAGGCATAGTATAAAACATTTCCGTGAAATGTCAATTTCGTTATCATCTACTTCATATTCCTGATAGTGTCGTTGTCATCTACTTTTACAATCACCCAATATATTCTTATCATGCAGTATTGCTCAAGATTGTTACTCTAATAATTATGTTAAAATAATGTAAAATGAAGTTCAATAAGAATATAACCCTTTCAAGTCATGTTATACACTTACCTTAGTCCTAATTTTTAAAAGGATGTAGGGGGGTCGATAATAGCAGAAGGGGGTCGATAATAGCAGACACATATCACAAGACAGAATACTACATCATACCTTACTATGTCAAGTAACAAGTGTTTTCATTGGTCAGAATCAACCAATGATAGTTTGTCTGTAATTTGAGTGTCACTTAGGCACTGAAAGTGAAAGTAAGTATACATACGGCACAATATCGTACTAAAGGGTCGATAATACCCGACATTGCTCTAGTCCTCTACCAAGATTGTTCAAATTATGCCCGTTGGGTCAAAATGTGCCCTGCCCCAAGGGCTCGCTTGTTTTATGTAGAGTTATATAAAATGTACTTTAAAAATCTTGTCCAAAACCATGGGGCTGAGTTTGTCAAGTCTGGGTATGTTGCTTTCATTAGATAGCATCTACCATTTTATCTTTTGACGTTTTTTGCACTTCAAGGGTTGACAGTTTATACTTTTATGATGTTGATTCTTTCAATTCAGCTTTAATATTTCCAATGTTAAGGTATAATATCTTATATCAGCAATTTTTTGGGCACCCTGTACAATAACTTAGTAAAACAATCATTTTGTTTAATTGCTTTGTATTTGCAAAAAATATAAGGGGGTGATTTGCAAAAAAGAGTATTTTCTAACCCAAGATGTGCACTGTGATGAAGCTTTTTGGGAACAAATCTGCATCATTCACACTTTAATACATTTGGACAGAAAATGGATTTTAGATGCAACATTCAGTTTGATTTTGCATGTTTCTTGTGCTTGTTTTTAGCTAAAACAGGCTAATTGACTTGCTACTGGCATTGAGTGGTTAAGGTTGCATACTTGGAATCATTTATTGAGAGTCTTTTGTTTGAGACCCACAACAGACTAAATTCTTTATGTACATGTCATGTGACATTTTTTTACAGATGATGATAGTATAGTACTGGTCCTTTCCTGTAAATAACTTCAAGACCATTGAATGGGTGCTGAACCTCAAGGAAATGAAAACCTATTTTCATCACTTGAATCAATGTGATCAGATAATACCCTTGTATTCTAGGTTTGTCATGGAGACTGTGATGATACTTACTGCTATAATCATCTTTATAATCACTGCACTTGTGAGCCTTAAACTGTATGTGGAGAGTATCAAAGGGAAATGTACAAGCACTGCTGATCTGTCAGGGAAAGTTGCTATAGTTACTGGTGCTAACACAGGTATGATATTCTGAAATTTGATCATTTTGTATCATGGTTTAATGGAGAAACTTGTGCCACAACCACCTGAGTGTAAAGATGGCTACCTCATCATCTTCATTGAACATTACTCTTAAATGTAGCTTGAATAATATTTTGTTAAACCAATTTTTAGCTCACCTGAGCACAAAATGCTCATGGTGAACTATTTTGACCATTTGATTTCAGTTGTGGGTTGTTGGTCGTCAATGCTTCAACCATCCCTAACCACGACCCAATTTCAACCAAACATCACAGGATTGTGACCTCTTCCAAAATA
Organism: Saxidomus purpurata; assembly: GCA_022818135.1. Lineage (NCBI taxonomy): Eukaryota > Metazoa > Mollusca > Bivalvia > Venerida > Veneridae > Saxidomus > Saxidomus purpurata. The sequence continues at coordinate 10,693,179 of JAFMSR010000014.1, read as the reverse complement.
ACTAAATTACACAAAATGGCCACCAGAGCTAAAAATAGTAAACAAGATCTCCTTCTTATTCACTGGGCCAGTTTCAGATTGTCCCTTTGATGGTCTCTACCTTGGTTGCTCAAATGGTTCCAATGGCTGCCAGTGCTGAAAATAGAAAAACCTTAAAATAATATATCTTTAACCACTGGTCTGATTTAGTCAAAAATCTCATTGACCACAGATTGTTCCTTGGATGGTCCTCAACCACACTTGGTCAAATGGTTAGGCTTCACTGCACAAAGTGGCTGCTAGGGCTAAAAATTGAAAAACCTTTAAACAAGATCTCCTTAACCATAGGGCCAATTTCAGCCAAATTTCTCAGAATTGTTACTTAAATGGTTTTCTACCAAACTTACTTACAAGCACCATTATTATCTTTGTTATCAGGAATTGTGCAGATCTTAAAAGTCATGTATTGCAAAATGTTCTCTGTTCACTCGGTAGGAAAGATCAAAGTCAGAAAATTTAGCAAAATTCTGAACAACTTGAGGCTCCAGAAGTTGGTAAAAGTCCAGCAGAGCTTATGCCATGGTGATTTGTCCATGGTTGGTGTGTCAATCTGTTCATTCACTTTTCCCAGACATCACTCTACAAGTCACAATTTTGTCAACGGATTTTCACCAAACTTGCCAAGAAGGTGGCCTTAAACCTGTAGATGATCTGTACAGAAATTGAGCCACACTGTGTGAAACCTACAGTTTTAATTTTGTTACAGGCGATTATTGTAAAAAAAAATGATAATACTCTACAGGTTACATTTTCCAATGCTCAGAATGTTGCCTGCAACCTGTAGATGAAATTTATGATATAATTGAGCCATGTTGTTGGAAAACTAATTTTTGCTATAGTCAATTAGTCTAAAATCTTGATAACATTTCATATACTCCAAAAGATTTTCACAAAACTTGCTCAGACAGTCCAGTAATACTGGCCCTTTTGGACCTCTTTTTTTCAAACTCCAGAATTTTGTTGAGAACAAATGTATAGAATCTGTCTTTGCAGGTATTGGATATTACACTGCTTTAGATTTTGCCAGAAGAAATGCCAGGGTAATTTTGGCATGTCGTGACCTTCAGAAAGGCCGAGATGCAGTCGACAAGATTAGGTCTGACACAGGGAACAAAGATGTAGTCGTTATGAAACTTGATCTTAGTTTGTTGACATCAGTGAGAGAGTTTGCCACACGCATCAGTCAGCGGGAATCAAGACTGGATATATTGGTGAACAATGCTGGTGTTGTCTTGACAGGTTTATAGATTGTTCTTGAAATCTGTGAAATTCTATCCTTAAAATTTTGCCAACTAGTGTAAGCAATTGCAAATTTCTGACAGAGCTAATAACTCTGCTGATATAATGGTGTTAACAATAGCATCTGATGACAATATATATTTATAAGTAAAAGGCATGATTTAATGTTGATTCTTAAACCACAAACTCTGTTTATAACAACTCTGGATTCCTGAACACATTTTCTTAGCCCAATTTTTTTCTCCTTTATTAAATATAAAAATACTAAATGGATGTAACATTATATAACTCTGGATAAAAAGATAACTAGAAATTTAGGACATGGATGCCCCTGCTGTTTGCTTTGTAACAGGATTTTTGTCAGTCACGCATATTTTATTTTTAGCATTCAATCTCTTAATTATGGTTGCAAGGTTGCATACTGTTATCACTACAGTTGTGTCTCTGCTCAAAATGATCATGCACAGTATATGGACTTGCTACATAAAACAGATCTTTGGCAGATTTGGAAGATGATAATTAAAGCAAAGCTTAAGCTGGAAAAGGGCTACAGTTCTCCGTAACCCTTCCAAAAATAAATGAAAAGTTGAAAAAAAATAGTGTAAACAGTGGGGATGAAAAGCAAAAATCTCCTGCAAAAATACCAATCTCCCCATTTTTAGGTAAATCTCCTCATTTCTATCAAAACTGGTTCACAGGTATGCATGACCGATTTTAGTAAATATATGTATTTGTGGCAAAATGAAAATCAATACCGCTTCATGAGGTGATGATTAGAAAGCATGATTTCACAGAAATATAAGCATAGTTTCTGTCAGAATTACTGGATTGTAGCCTAAATTTAACTTTATCAGTATTATATATTCCTTAACCTACGTGTAAAATCTTAATTAAATCCATGCAACCTTTTAAAAATAAATTGATCTGACACAGTTGAGAAGGGGCTGTTACTCCTGTAACAGTTGAGAGATTTTAACAATAAATTGAACTCCTGGATATTATAAACTTACACTTAAAATTTGAACCTTGTGTATGCAATAAAAGCTGTATTTTCCACTGGATCTTCTTGAAACTTGGAAGAATGACTGCATTGATAAAATAAAGGTCAAGTTGAGTATAGGTCATCTAGGGTGAAAAACTAGGTCACCAGTTCCAATCGAAGAAAATCTTGTGGATTCAAAAAAGCTGCATATTTCATCGAAACTTCATGAATTTTGGTCAGAAGGACTGTCTTGATAAAATCAAGTTTGAATACAACCAGCACACTAAGTCATATCATTGGAAAACCTTGCACATGCAATTAGAGGCCACATTTACAACTTTCTTGTTATGTAAATTGGTCAGAATGTTTGTCTTGGTAATTTCTTGGTCAAATCTAATGGAGGTCATTTGTATAAAAAGAACTAGGTCACACAGTCAAATCAAAGAAAAAACTTGTTAATACTATTAGAGGCCACATTTAAAATCAGATTTTCATGAAAATTACTCAGAATGTTAGTCTCTATGATGTCTACATCAAGAGCAAATCTAGGTCGCCTTAGGTGAAAAATAGGTCACACAGTCCAATCAAAGGACTATCTTGTAAACACTCTAGAGGTCACAATTCATATGTAATCTTCATTAAAATTGGTCAGAATGTTTGTCCCAATGATTTCTAGGTCAAGCTTGTCTGAGTCACTATCAGTTTAAAACTAGGTCATTAGAAAATGTCAAATTGAAACCTTGTTAACAGTCTGGAGGTCACATTTAATACCAAATTATAATGAAATTTGGGCAAATGATTTCTATGTTAAGATTGAATGTTTATCACCTGGGATTAAGAACGATGTCCCAGGTCAAAATCAAGGAAAACCTTGTTAATGATCCAGAAGTCACATTCATGTAAATTGGTTAGAATATTTGTCCTGTTAAGGTCAAACAGAATGTCTGTGTTTATGATATATAGTTTGAGGTTGAATTTTGTACACATTGGGTCATAAGCATGTCATATACTCAGGTAAGCTATATAGAGCCATCTTGGTCCTCATATAAACCTACACTCCTTTCAAAAGTTGCATATCAGAAACAAAATATTTACACAGATTTGTGAACAGATGGACAGGGGGGTAACACTTTATGCCCGTCCATCATTCCCCTAATGGTGAGGGCAAAAAAATTTAAATAGTCCAAAGAAGTTCCTTATACAGTAAACTCCATTTATAACAAACTCATTGGGATCATTTAAATGTGTCCTTATATCCAGAGTTTGTTATATCAATATAATATTTTCATATAAGATATAGAAATAAAAAGACTCTGGCAGATAAAATTTGTTCCTTTTATCTGTATATTCGCTATATCTGGAGTCAGTATATATGGTGTTTACTGTAAAGATTTTACCGTAGTATTTCAGATTTTACAACACAAGAAGAAATGTGCTTGGCATTTGGATTAAAAAAAACTTGAAATCCTTCAGCACATTGCAACAAAAGTTTAAATCAGTTTCTTGAAGTTTAGAATGCAAAGCAAAATTAGCATGAAGTTATAAAGAATTGTTTATTTGCAATATAGATAAAGCTGCCAAAATGACAGAAGATGGGCTGGATACAATGATGGCAGTTAACTATTTTGGACCTTTCTTGTTGACAAATCTGCTGCTTGGTAAGGTATTAAATACACTGGAATACAACAGTGTAGTAGTGGTGGAAGTGGCTGTTTCTGATGGGTAAAACTCTTGGTGGGGAATAAGTTAATGAGCATCAACATTGTACATTGTACCTCTAAAACTTCAATGAAGTATTTCCAGTAAAGATGTTTGTTTTCCTATACATATATGCAGTAGCCATAATACAATATCACTTTAATGAATGTGTATTTGGGTCAGAATGTACAAATTGTACTGTTTTATATGTACAACATGTTACTAAAGCCAAACGCATAGCACCAGGCATCCACCTGCAAGGGGACAGTTTGCCTTCATGGTCAAGTGGTTAAGAGTTGCTGACTTGAAATCCCTTTAACCTCTCCAAGATTGAGGGTCATAGGTTTGAGCCGTGCTACTGACCATATTTCTGTATGAGAAAGTTGGCAGTTTCTTACGGAGGATAAGGATCTAATAGTGGTTCTTCCTAGGAAAGATTGTTATGTAAACTAACCTCCGCAAAAAAGACCGAAGATGTGAAAGTCGTACAACAACAAACTGTTGCAGCTGTATCAAGATTGTAATGTTTGTTTCAGATGTATTGCAGAGGTCTTCGTCTAGCAGAATAGTTAATGTTTCTTCATCAGCCCATAGTCATATAGAGTGCATTGACTTTGATAACCTGAAAGCTGAGAAAAGTTACGACTATTTAACATATTACCGGATGTGCAAGCTTGGAAATATTCTATTTACAAGAGAATTAGCGAGAAGGTTAGAGGGAACTGGTATGTGTCGAGATAAAAATTTCTAGAAATTTAGTAAATGTTTAGAGATATTTTAGAAAATGAGAGAGCAAGTTGTATTGCATGTGGTCAGCAACTGGAATTGATGTTACCAAGACTTAGTGTTATCACCATGTAAGTACATTAGTACTCTATATTATTGTGAGTATTGTAGTGAAACCGTTTTTGATGAGCTAAGTATATTTTAAGAGGGAATGCAAGGATATTTAAACAGCAAGCATTGTGTTTCGTTCAATTTTTTTTTGTTGCCCTTTAAAAGAAAATGGGAGATATAAAAGCATAGCTTTGCTCCATAAGTAATTCACTTTGTCTGAATGTAGTCCGTACAAAGCTCAACTGGCTATAACGGCTAAAACAATAAGTAACTTGTAAGGTCATATTTCAGAGTTAAGCCCCTGTTATGTTTTGGCAAAATTTTGTCGGAATCACTGTTATTCTAAAAAACAATGGAAGAACAATTAGCAATAGCTATCTACAAGTAAGGTTTTCTATTGTTAGTAATAGCATCCCTTGTTCGGTCAGAACACGTTTAACTCAAGGGTGGCATATTAAAATCCCTCTGCCGCGCCCCCCCACTTAAAAATTTGTTAGTCAAGGTCATAACTTTGTCACAGAAGGATTTTAAAATGCCTTACCTTTTGCACACCTTAGTTTTTGTGGCAAACACACTATAAAGTTAAGGTCACACTTGGCGTATAAGGTTATCTTTATATGCACACATTTCTTAGAATTTGTTCATGCATTGAAGGACTTTCAAATAACTAGCATTGCATATGTCTAGCACACAAGAGTGTCGATGAAACCCACCAAATTGTCTAGGGTCAAGGTCAGTCATATTTGACATAGTTATGCCCTTTTTGTCCGGACTTAGTAATTTGTCAGAAGAACTTTAATGTTGGCTATAATTTCGCACATTTCTTAAGAAAACTTATTGTTGGCTATATCTTTTCAGTTTCTAAAGATTTCATATCAAACTTTAAGTTAAATATGGTCCTTATATATGCATATATGCACACATTGTCTTGCTGCCTCCAAATTTTTGGTCATGGCTTTTGACGGAGTTATGCCCATATTTAAATTTTGGCAGAGATTTGTCAGGAAATTATTGGTTAAGACCCACATCCCTACCACAAAGGTGGAGTCACAAGAGTTTATAGGTAGTGGAATCCTTATATATGATACATTTTTCCGGCTATAACTTTATTATGCTTTGAAGGATTTTAAAATAACTTGGCACAAATGTCTAGCACATCAAGCGGATGTGTGCGCTGCAAGACCCAAGTCCCTACCTGAAAGGTCAAGGTCACACTTAGTGTTTAAAGTAATGGAATACTGTATGCATGATTACTCTTCATGCATGGAAGGATTTTAAAATTACATAGCACATTTATTGAGCACATGGAGGGACACAGACTGTGAGGCACCTCTTTCGGGGGCATTCGTCACTTGTGAGGGACAGCTCTTGTTGAAAGGGGACATTGCAAGAATGCTACAGAGCATGTATGGTGATATTCAATCCAGTGGTTAATGAGAAGAAGCTGTTAAAATGTTTCTCTATTTTATTAATAACAGCCCTTGGCTACACTGAACCATAACCATTTCCAGGTTATTGGAAGGAGACATTGCAGGGATGCTACAGAGCAAGTTTGATAAAAATCGGACGTGTCACTAAGAAGAAGAGGTTTAAGTGAAATGTTGATGATTGACGATGGAACCAGACCACCCACCTGTACTGACGGTTCATCTAGAACCTTTACCTCAGATATTAAGCTAATAGCAAGTAGAGAAAAATGTTGTGGACTCTTGATTTATTAATGAAAAACAGGATTTGCAAGGTATCATGCAAGATATCGTTCCCTCTAGCAAGAAAATAAGAATATGCACACATTCTCTGTAATTATACCCGGGCTTTATGTAGTAAAGTTGGGCTATAGGAATAAGCATGCTATTCTGTCAGTTCAGTCCTTAAACAAAGTTAAGTATTACTCAGAAACTGCATGTCGGATTTTTACCAAACTTGCTCTGTTACATCCTTGCGTAACTAACCCCTTTCAACAAAATAGACATTAAAATACACTTGGGCTCCGGGATTGTAACAGGAAGTGATAAGGCATTGTATGTCTGTCCAACTGTTAATAATTGAAATGATGATGCACATGGTGATAATACAGGATTCAGTGGTAAATTTTATGAAATAAGAATTTTGAAATATTGGTTTGTTAATTTGTAGGAGTGATGTGCTTTTGTTTACACCCAGGAGTAGTTAAAACTGAAATTTGGCGGAATATAAAAGGCTGGAAGAGTCTGGTGTTATCTGCTATATACTTCCTCTTTAAGGTAAGAAACTAACATGACTTTGAAATATACATTTAATTCCTAAGAAGTTACAATAGAATGTTTATTGTGCTAACCTTGGCCCTACCTTTGACAATTTACTTTGACTTTTCAACAAGTGCATGATCAACACACTTTGCTCTTCAGTCAGTAAAGTTTCATGTTTCACCCCTTTGAACAATTAATGGTACTGTCCCAAATGAAATGTAAGGGTTATCTAAGCTGAAATTTTACTTAGTAAATGTTATTATAGCCCCCAAACACAACACAAAGTGTAAGGGGGGTATACTGGATTCAGCTTGTCAGTCTATCTGTAGACAGAATCTTGTGGACACTAGATCTCTAAAACCCCTGGTCAGAATTTAATGATACTTCACACAAGTGATAAGTACAATGCCTTGTTGTGCATGGTTGATGTTTCGGGTCACTAGTATTTGAACACATCCAAGTAGTCTTAGAGCTGAGGACCAATACACTCTTTATGAACATATTATATTGGAAGTTTAAAAACTATTTTGTTGCAGTAATGTGAAGAAATTTATGTAGCGATTCAGTAAAAGTTTTGGATAAACTAAATTAAATGTGTATTTTTTTTTTCTGTAGACCTCGGAGGAGGGGGCACAGACAACTATATACTGTTCAGTGAGTGAGGAGGTGGAAGGGGTTTCAGGGAAGTACTATGTAGACTGCAGGGAGGCTGAAGAACAGATCACAAACCTCAGTAAAGATATGGGCCTCGCTAAGAAATTGTGAGAAATAAGCGAGAAATACACAGGACTTGAAGAGAAGGAATGAACTAATGTTTATGTATTTGATATTGTTCCGGGGATATTGTTTAGCCTTTTGATACGATGTTAGCTCACTTGGCACAAAGTACCATGGTGGAGCTATGATTTCACCTGACCATCATAGTGTATCAGCCATTCCAAGTACGAACACAATCATTTAAGACAAATTTGAGTACCAAAAAGAACTTAACATAAACATTTATAGCATATATGGAAATTTTTAAAAGAGCAAAACCATATGAACAGTACAAATATCAAAAAGACATGTAAACTTACTCCTTTTAATGTTGTTATATTTTTAGATTTAATCATGTGACCAAAAACACCTTTTTTTTATACTTCAGTCCAAAATTTCTGTTATTTTTTTATCCCTGATGAAGACCATGGTTATGGTCAAACATAGGAATAAAAATATATCTTTAGCTTAATCCTTTGTCATTCGTTCCACTATACCTGCCTTTTATATTTAACATATAAATATTCAGTAGAAACTGTAAAGCCTAGAGCATATATATTTAGTGTCTGGCATTGTGTTGTAGTCCTCTGTGAAGTTTATTCAAAGCATGCCCCAAGGGTCAAAATTTGCCGCGCCCCAGGGTTCACTTGTTTCATACAGACTTTTTAAAGAAAATAGTTCTTGTACTTTTTCTATCACCCTGGTGAGCAGAATAGGGCCATCTTGGTCCTTTTCTTTTTTAAAGGGACATACTCTACATCTAAACAATTATATTCTCTTATCATAAATTATGTTTTCAATGAACATAAAATGATAAATCAATACAATTTCAAAGAAGAACCTATGGTGAAAAATGCCTCATTTTACCACAATTAATCAATAGAGGCCTTCTGTAATAAATTGCAGCCTGCATTTATTGTACAACAACAACGTTACATAGATTATTGAATGGTTTACTGCACTGCAGCATATTTTAAACCACTGATTTTATCGATAATGACTGGAATGCATAGCTGAAACTTTTAGGTTAAGTTATTATACTTCCAAAGATTCTATTATTTATGTTTTGGAGGTTACTTAGTTTGGCATCAGTTATAGGGTATTTCCTTTAAATGAATGTTTTTATTAACTAAAAATAGTATTTTTAAGAAAATTCCTTTGTGTCATGTTTTACATTCTTTAGAAATGTGGAAAGTTTACAAACATGTTTTTAATCTGCATATGTTCATATATATAACCTGGTTTGGATAATGTGGCAGTGACGTAGCAGATATATGTATACAACAAAATTTCAAGCATTGCATAAAAGGTTGAGCGTACTGTATTTTGGATCGGGATATAGGCTATGAAATACATGAACATTCGATAAACGGTGCTTGTTAGTGGGTAAGGCGCTTGGTATGTACATATTGAGAATTTATGAACTGGTTCGAAAATTGAGCTTAATAGTTTTTTCAAATTAATTATGTTCAATATTACTTCAGATAGAAATCTCAAGTGTTGTACATATATGTTTTTTAATCTTTTTAGAAAAACAATAAACAGATATTAAATTCAAAATTGACTCTATATGGTCAAATTTAGAAAATGTATGGTGCTACTTTTACTGGATCATGTATCATTGAACTAGTACTAGACAAAATTACGATTACTTGTCCTAGAGAATATCATTATTAAGTAATGAGTTTGTTCCTTTGAACTGTTGCTGTTTGATGAATTGTCAAATAAAGGCAAATTTTGATCTCATTTGATTGATACTATGTGATTTGTTATTAGTACAATCGGGAAAAACATGAACTAAAAGCGATTATATAAGTAAACATACAATAAACAAAAAAGAAGAAGAAATAAATTAAAACATCTTACTGAGAAAAAAGAATAAAAATTTGAATGTACATGTCCTCCTATTAGACCTCTGGTTCGTGAAATAAAAGAATCAAGAAATTTACAGACTTTTTTTATACTACTATAGTGACATCGACTGATGTAAAGTACAATATAATATCCATTGGCATGTATTTTGGAGCTCTCCTTTGAAATTAGATAACGTGTTTGGCGATAAATGTAGACTCTTCTGTTGCGTCATTGTAAAATTATCAACGACAGTAGGGTTGTATCTGTTACGTAAGAAGAATACATTATGCTATAATATGCTACCATTATTTGATGGATTAGGATATAAAATAGTTTATACTTGTTAGGAAACTCATATATATGGGAAGGGCTGTTGAAAATTGGCATTTGTTTAAAAATTAAATTGTTGTATTATAAAGGTTTTAAATTATTGATGTTGGTAAATTTAGAAAATGTATGGTTTTTCATTTCATCATAGAGCAAGATACTATTACATTCCTTCAGAATATCATTATTATTGTTACTGTGAGTGTAAATCTGATTACAATTAGAAATTTAGCCAGGTGTCTATATCCTTGTTTTAAACATTGGTTCTTGAAATAGAAGATAGAAAAATACAGACTAGTAGATATTCGGCCAAAGTATATACCCAATGGCATGTATTTTGTATGTCATTTGAAATTATTGCGCAAAATGTATGTCTTATGTTACGTGCTAATAAATGTAAAGATATATGTATCTATTACAGAAGAATGTGGCATATGCTCAATTGTTTTTTTAACAATATATGTATATATATACTTGCAATCAGACCTGTCTTAAGCAACCACACAGGGGAAGTTGACATTGTGGTCTCTTAAGACAGGTGGTCTCTTTACTCAGGATAGACTATTGCATGAAATTACAAGAGATGTATTTAAAGTAATCACATTCACTTTACTCAGGTGGTCGCAAGGACATATCTGACCTATACAAATGGCATTCATAGTATCTTTGGTGTAAGCTTAATTAATTCTTGTTGTTAAATATAATACATGTATATATATTGCCCATTATATAAAGACAATCTGTACAGATGTGGGATAGCAATGGTGTATCTATACTATGATACGCTACCAATGTAAAGATATTGTACTATGATTATGTAAAGATGCTTGCATTAATAATATTTCAATGTATGTTATTACTATGTACATAAGTTGTGTATGGGTCTGTACAATGGCATATTTTGCACCCTTCATCATTTATTTCAATATATATAGGTTTGCTAATAAAGATTGTTACAAAGTCCAGTGTTCAGTTTTTGCAACGTCTTGATCTCTTAATGAACTACCAGAAAGAAGAGCAGGAGCTACTAGTTAAGTGGTAATTCAGACTTACATATTCGTCTTGTTAGCAATGCCTTGTCAGGTCCTGCAGCAAGATTGTTCAAATCATACCCCTTGGGTCCAAGTTGATAGTGACCTGGATGTTCCTACAAATGTGTACTTAAGTGGCTATAATACATTTTTCAATTTATGTGTCTAATATTAGCCACGTGAGAGAAATTCATTTTTTAGCCACAAAAGAGCCAAGTAACTGACAGAATGAATGGAATTTACTGTTCTGTATTGTCTGCTATGGACAGTTCAGCTAATAAGTACCTATTTGTAAAAGCAGGGTGACTTGACCTATTCCTTGATTACTGTCATCAATATTATTTGTACTTAGATAAAGGACTTGCACAAAAAGGCTAGCTTGTAATCCATTAGATGGTCCTTGTTGTTTTTAACCAGGTCATGTCAATAGGTGTGAAACACTGAACCAAACTTTGAAAAAATATTCATGAGAATCAAAGGACCTTAGATCTAGATCGCCCACAGCCTTAAACACTTTATCACGGATCACCTTGGTACATACTGCAAAATTATTCCTTGACTATATTGGGCATAAGTTTTATTGGACATAAAGGAAACAGTGCCTTCAAAGGTTAGCCTGTTAATCACCTGTACATGATCCCTATTCTTTTAGGATCGATGAAGGTCACGTCGTCCCCACTTTGAAAAAAAGTCGGTAAAATCCTGAGATGTACATATTTCCCACTAGTCTCCGACTTGGTCAGGATGATTGTAGTAATTACTTGAATTATGGCAAAAGTCAATATGGGTCATCTGTGAAAAACTTGGTAACATGATCCCTATAAAAATAGAAAAATACTTGACTTCAGGCTCTAGTAGAGCGATACTGTCTCATCCAAATATCCGGGACTCTTGTCTTAAGAAAGGAATGAAATTTAACTATATTGATTTGTAGCTGAAGTTCAAAATATGGGTCATCTTTGGTCAAAAACTAGGTCACAGCGGTCACAATATGGAAAAACCTTGCTAACAGGCTAGAGGTAACATTATAGCTCTAAATATGTGGCAAATTTGATCAGAAAGGATCGATGATTTATAGAAAGACTTCGATTAAATTGCAGTTTACAGCAACCTTGACCAGGGCCATTGGCCATGTTGGTCTTTATAAAAGTACAAAACTTATTCAGAACAGTCCAGTCTGTATTATACTGTATACTTGCTATGGGCCACTTGATTTTAACTACAATGCAAGAAATTTGCACTATAACGATTGTGGGTTTTTCAGCGTATGTCCAGGGTCACAGGGTAGAAGGACCAGTTCCCAAAAGAAGAGTATTGGCCTCATTTTGTGTTGCTATACCTATTGATAGATTATGACAAAAGTTTGGACAGGAAGATACTTCAATGTAATTTCATAATAACGTCAACCAAATGACCACTGCCCATCTTTCTACATAGGTATTGCCTTGTTCAAAATATTGAATTTTTCTAACTTCAATCTTCTATGACTGACCTTGCTGGATTTTGATAAAACTTGCCAGAAAGCACCATGTATGTAAAATCTGGTAAATTATATTTAGGGGCACTTAAAATGATGTCAAAGGTGCCTAAGGGGGTCACAGGGACCTGTTATAAGAACAGCTTCCTCGCTTTATCTTTATACCTCACTGCATTATGGTAAAATTTGTGACATGAATGATTAATTAAGTTTTAAATGTATCAATGTATTTTCATATATATTTAGCTCAAAAAACACTGTGACCATGTTTTCCTTTTGACCTAGTTTCTTGTTTAGAAGTGAATTAAAATTTCTATGACTGAGCCATGATTATGGCCTTTTGGCCTCAGATGTAAAATAAAGGGCCATGATAAACCATGATATATAAATATAAACATTATCGGATAAACATGAAGTCCTAAACATTTCCATATTGACAACATATATATGGACACTCGAATTAATTAACTGAAAGAAGACCTTGGATTTGTTTTCACATAACTGATGATAAATCAAGATATCTTTTAGGCTCGAACTGTTATATATTTCAATAACTATATCTGTCTAAGTATAGGATAGATCATAGAAGAGGGCCCTGAAGCAAAAATCTGTACCAACCCATTGAAATTGAAGAAAATTGAGAAAGTTGGTGTATTTTACTTTCATCTTCAGTTTTCCTGAAAGGATCTAATTCATAATGTTCATTGTTTGCATGTTATTACACATTACACAAATTTCATTGTGTCCTGACAATTATTCTGCACTGATGATGAAAAATGTTCCAGAAACAATAGGTTCTGGCCCAGCCCAGAAAAGCTTAGGAAGTTTCTTATGCTACAATTTAGTTTTTTGGCCATACTGAAATGTGCAGATAGTTCTATGGGTCAAACCTATACTGAAAAATGGTCAGAGCTACGCTGGAATTTGATACCTTTGATATTTTACTGTGTTTTGCTTGATTTTTTTTTAATTCATGTACATTGTATAGCTAAACTTTCTATTTAATAAAATGTATGAAGATACTTTGAAAGTATTCCAGTTGTCTAATCTGCTCCCAATTATTCCCAAGTCCAGTGACAGCCTGTCTTTTTGTTTGTCATTTCTGGACCCATCATACTCACAAGTTCTTTCTGGAACATGAGATATGCTGCACATTTCATTGTCTCATGCAGGACAGACTCGCTAAACCACTTTTATAACACCATAATTATGCATTAGAGGAATATATGTTGTGTACAAATATCTTGAATATCTCGTGCTGACATCATTCTGCTATGAGTAACTATGTGCTATGTGTATAAACATTCTATTGTAGGACGCAAGTAACTTTGTAATTCAACTAAGACTCAATTTTTAAATTTCATGGGCACTGTTTATATTAAAATAATTATGAAATTCCATGTTAAAATCGGTGTGTTGTATTAACACATATTTGCACTATCTAGCAAGAAAACCCACACAGAAGCACTGCCATGGAGACCACATTCCATAATACTTAATTCCAGTATAGTCTAGGATATCTTCAAAACAAGGCTTGAATTCATGATGATTTCTTCATTAGAATTCAGCATGGTCTGGAATATCTTATGGAAAAGCCTGGAAACTGGAAAATTCTTTCAAAAGCTAGGCCTGAACTATTCCATAAAGCTTTCCAGCATTTTGTCAAGTCATGGTTTTTTGTGGATTAATGATTTGACATGTTGTTTTAGATTGACTTTGTTTTTGCTTTATGGATTGCTTTATTATCTAGAGTGAGCTATTAAAATGGCTCACTGTCTGGCTTCCGGCGTACGTCCATTGACATTTTCCTTCAAAACAACATCTCCTCTGAAACCACTAGACCAATGTTAATAAAACTTGCCGCAGGGATGTTCCTTGCAAGACGCCCTCTCATAGGTGTTAAAATTATTCCTTGTTTTTACAAAGGTTTGTATAGGAAAATCTTTAAAATCATCATCTCTGAAACCACAGGGCCTAGAGCTTAGATATCTAGCATGTGGCATAGCCTAGTAGACCAACCTCAATAAAGATTGTTCAAATTATGACCTTAGGGTCGAAATTAACCCAGTCTGCAGTCACTTGTTTTTACATAGGCTCAAATAGGAAAAAACTTTAAAAATCTTCTTTTCTGAAATCACAAGGCATAGAGCTTAGATAATTAGCATGTGGCATTACCTAGTGGACAGTTACCAAGAGTGTTCAAATTATAACCCCCAAGTCAAAAGTGACTCTGCCAGGTGGTCACTTATTTTTACAATGGCTTATGTGGGAAAAAAGTTTAAAATCTTCGCTGAAACTAAAAAACCTGGAGCTAAGATTTAGCATGTGACATTGCTTAGTGAACTTCTACCAAGAATGTTCAAATAATCACCCCCTGGTTAAAACTGACCCCACCTGGGGGATAACTTGATTTTGCATAGGTTTATATAGAAAAAATTTATTCTTCATCTTTGAAACCACAAAGCCTAGAGCTTAGAAAATTAGCATTTTTCATGGCATAGTTGATCTCTACCAAGATTGTTAAAATCATGACCCACAGATTAAAATTGTCACTTGATTTAAAATATGCTTATATAAGGAGAACTTCAAAAGTCATCTTGCCAAGAACCACTTGGCCCAGAGCTTAGATATTTGAAATATAGCATAGTGTAGTGGACCTCTACGAAGATTGTTTAAATTAGAACCCCAAGGTCAAAATTGACCCTTACTGCTATTGGTGACCTTCTTGACCTTGTCAGGTGAGCAATATAGGGCCATCTTGGCCCTCTTGTTTAGATTGAATGCCCCCCTTCCTCTTTCATTTTTTTTACATCCAGTTCTGTGGGAAACCACATAAGTAACGAAATGAATTTGCACTATTAATGCTTATACAAGTAAACATTTATTGTATCAATGATTTGTCTGATTAGTCAATATCTAGAACTGTTCCCAGACAACAATGAAGAGATTCGGCTGGAAATAACTGTCGCTGTACAGGGACACATAACTATGCACTTATCTGCTGGATACACGGCTAATTCTCAAGTGGAAGGGTGACACACTGGATTTGACAGACTGATGCAAGTGCTGATATATGACACATTTGATTATACAGACACTATTTTACTGGAAGCCTGGCTACTTCATGTGTGGACGGATAACGCACTGGATTTAACATACATACACTGATATAAGGGGAGCTCGGCTAATGCATGTGAGGATGGATAGCGCATTTGATTTCACAGACACTGCCCTCCTGGATGCACGTGCGGATGGATGAGGCTCTTTGACTTAAAAGGAAAAGTAATGTTCTAAATAATGTACCATTTATATCCCGTGCTGTTACTCAAACCATCTTAAAGTACCTATATGGTCGTCAGACATGACACTGACTACAAGGAACTTAACAAACTACATGTGCACATGCTTTTTAACAACAAACACAATTTATGAAATAATTTTACACAACTTCAAACATGCAGAAGAAAAAACAATCTCACTGGCACTGGTTTCTTGAGGTGCTGCTGTTGTCTATTAGATGAGGAAGAATCGTGAATCTTGAAGAGGAATGATAGGTTTTGTTGAAGCTGGTTTGTCAGAGTTATGTGTGTCTGAATTTGTAGTTGGTCTAGCAGAAACACTAGAAGCAGCTTTTGCGTGAACTGGTATTCTAGATTATAATATGTTGTTGATAATGGTTTACCATTTCAAGCAAATTTCGTAAGATCACTCTCTAGTGTCTCACAAGTGCAATCGTTGCTGGAGTTTTCTTTGAGAGAGAAACTAAGCAAAATGTATATGGAACAGCTTTCAGAAAGTTTAAAAGAAAGTTAAGAGGACATCAACAATCTGTCTGTACACTGATTCATGAGAAACGAAACAATGAGACTGGATTGTACATCTGTCAGTTTACAAATAAGTGTCACTGAATTAAGCTGATTTAAGACAGTCACGGGTAAACCCACAGGAAAAAAACTTGCTAACGCACTAGAAGTCACATGTTAAGTCTTCACGAAAATTGGTCAGAATGTTTGAACCAATGATTTCTAGGTCAAGTTTGAAACTTGGTCACTTGGGGTCAAATGCAAAGTCACTAGAGTCAAATCAAATTAAAAGCTTGTCAACAGCATGGAGGCCATATTTGATAGAACAGTCATGAAATTGTGCTGATGATTTCTATGTCAACATTGAATGTAATTCACCTGGAATTAAAAACTATGTCACCAGTTCAAATCCAAGGAAAACCTTGGTACTCCTTTTTAGCCAATCATGTTTTTCGTTGATAAGAATGTTTGTCTTTTTGTTAGCTCACCT
Organism: Saxidomus purpurata; assembly: GCA_022818135.1. NCBI lineage: Eukaryota > Metazoa > Mollusca > Bivalvia > Venerida > Veneridae > Saxidomus > Saxidomus purpurata. The sequence goes on along the minus strand of JAFMSR010000014.1, from coordinate 10,676,418 downwards.
GAGCACAAAGTGCTTAGGTGAGATATTGTGATGGCCTTTTGTCCGACGTCTGTCTGTCGTCTGTCCACACTTAAGCTTGTGTATGCAACAGAGCTGCATTTTCACTGGATCTTAATGGAACTTGGTCAGAATAACTACTTTGATTAAATCTAGGTCGAGT
>JAFMSR010000014.1:10659866-10675758 GCA_022818135.1 Saxidomus purpurata | reverse complement strand
AGGTATTTAGTGATAACTTCTTTTCAACAGATATTGTAGAGGTAAAAGGTTGTAAGTGTACTTATTACCCTCCATTTGACAGTTGCCGAAGAAGATGTAGTGGAAAAAGGTAATAACTGATTTTATTACCTTTTACCACTGACAGAATATTACATTCATACAATCCACAGTGCATTATCTGCTAACTCTTTTTCCATGAACTTTTTCGGCTATTTGTTTATCTAAACAGAAGGCATCGGGGCTATTTGTTGGAAATGACAAGAGAGGGAAAGCAGTGCCTGGAAATAAAACCATAGAATACCACAGATCATTGTAAAAAAGCAAACTGAAAGCTTTCCAGCTGCTGATTCTCACTACACAAGAAAAGACTCCAATATTTAATACAGGATTTAAGTATAGGGCGAACGTACTTACTTTAGGTAGAAAAGTGCAAAGAACAAAACAGAAGCTGTGTTTCAGAGGCTTTGTACAGAAATATTTTTGAACAACGTACAACTTATCTTTTTTTCACCCAAAGAAAGATTAATGTCCGGTCTGTAATCAGCATGAAACTTTGAAGATCGAAGATAAACTAGATGATGCAACAAAAACAAAATATCACGCACACCAAGAAAGGAAAACAAAGGCCAGAAAAGAAAAAGAAAGTGATAAAGAAAGAGCAAGGAAAGATCCAACATTTTCTGCGTCAGCATTTGACCTCCAGGCTGTAATCACAACACCATGCAGTTTAATCACAGAACTTTATTACAAGAGAAAACTGTGTTGTTATAATTTGTCATTCTTTGATCTTGGGAATGGAAATGGGTCATGTTGACTGTGGGACGAGATGCAAAGGGCAACAAAGCTCATGCGAAGTAGGAACGTTTGTGTTCATGTATGTGAATTCTGTTGCAAGTAAGACGTCTGGTATTGAAGAAGTAACACTATACAGTGATACGTGTGGGGGACAAAATCGCAATCAGTTTGTAGCAAGCTGCTTAGTTCACTGTCTTTTAGAAATTCCCCATCTCAAAATTAAATCAGAAGTTTCTCGAAAGCGGCCATTCTGAAATCAAACGCGACTCAATACATGCTTCTATCGAGCATACAAAAAGCCCAAAAAATGTTCCATCTCAATGGGAAACAGTTATAATATTAGCACGGCGCAAGCAACCATATATTGTCGTTCCCATAAAGTACACCGACGTCACAGACTACAAGTTAGTGGTACAAAGACCAAAACTTTGGCTCCATAAAAACCGACGTTTATGGGGAACGTGTTAATTGGCTGAATATAAAATGAATACAAGTTCGTAAAGACAGTGGACAAAGTATTTTTGTAAAATATGGATTTGATCCAAGTGATTTCAAAGAAATATTGTTGATCCAGATCAAGAGCAGAAGCAAAGAGAAATCTCTCAAGGCGCCATGAAAGGCTTACAGAGAACAGCTTCCAGCATCCGCTGCAAAAAAGGCAGATCTGTTGTCACTTGTTGCTTCTGGGACGAATCCAAAAGAATATGAATCATACTATCAGTCATTGCCCTTCAGCAATCTGTGAAGGACTTACTTCCGTTACCTTCTGTTAGTGCGAGTGAAGACGACGTGTGAACTTCATGAAATTTAGAAACAATACTTCCCCCATCCAGTTGGACGATTGATATTATCAAATCCTCAATCATTCTATTAGAGATTTGTGTAAATAGCATGCCCTTGGAATTGATAAGTTCTGTCTGATAATATTAATGAACGGTGTACAATCAAATTTTTAAACGTAATGAAACTTTATTTGAATGAGATGTTTTTGAGTAATTGACTTTGTCAAACATTACCGGTGTACAGCAGTACTGGTGTTTGTTTGACCTCAAAAGTTTGATAATACATGTATATACATTTCAATTACACTGTACAATTAAAACCATAAAAAACTTTAATGTGTGTGAGGTTTCTGTGAGTATTTTTCTAATAAGCTAATAACCATGTAGTTAGAAAGTATTACTTTGAGTTGGGAAATATTTCTATGAATGAGAAGCATTAGGCTGTGTACAAGTTTTAGTTTATTATTATGTTTTGTGTTCTTAATGACATTAGCGAACACTGTACCAAGCAGTCACATAATTATATCGCAACAATTATAACAACATCTTAATAATTCACAGAGGTAAAAGGCAGTAAGTGCATCTTTTACCACGATTTATCTAGAACTTTCAGTGATACCACTTCAAAGGTAAAAAGTGCTACGTGCAGTTATCACCTTTTACCTTTCCAAAATTGTTGTTAGTCAGGATCTAAGTACACTTAGAACCTTTTACTTCTGTAAAATGCTACTATTCATTTTATAATTTCCAGACAAACACTTATTTTCGTTTGCAAATCATACCATACAAGGCAAAATTTACAAGATATGATCCAAAATAGTCAACAAATAAAGAAAAATCAAAATTTGTATGTATATTTTTTGGAAATAAAAGTTGTACTAAAATTTATGTTTTTTGCGTTTTTCTCAAAATGTTGAAAATGGAAGTTATCACGTTTTACCTTTGAACCCTCGAAATACAATTGAGCACATGTCGCATTCTTCTGTAATAGATACATATATCTTTACATCTATTAGCACGTAACATAAAACATACATTTTGCCCAATAATTTGAAATGACATACAAAATACATGCCATTGGGTATATACTTTGGCCGAATATCTACTAGTCTTATTTTTCTATCTTCTATTTCAAGAACCAATGTCTAAAAGGAGGATATAGACACCTGGCTAAATTTGTTAATTGTTATCACATTTTGGTATGTGAAGGGTTTGTAATGTAATACGCCGTTAAATGTTTCTCCCGAAGATCATTAAACAGAGGACATCTTGACAAAATGTAACTTAACCTCCACAATACACTCACAGTAACAACAATAATGATATTCTCAAGGAATGTAATAGTATCTTGCTCTATCATGAAATAAGAATCTAAAAGTCACCATACATTTTCTAAATTTACCAATGTCAATAATTTAAAATCTTTATAATACAACAATTTAACATTATTGCAACACTGATTTCTTCAAATTTGAACATACTTATTTGAAAACGATTGCCAATTTTCAACATACTGCCTTCCCATATACATCAAGAGCTTTTCCTAACAAGTACCGTATAACCTAGTTTTCATATCCTAATCCATCAAAATGCAGTAGCATATTATAGCATGATTTTGTTGTTATTTAACAGAACCTTTACAACCCTATATATGAACATATGCAGATTAAAAACATGATTGTAAACTTTCCACATCTCTAAAGAATGTAAAACATGACACAAAGGAATTATCTGAAAAATACTATTTCTAGTTAAAAAACATTCATTAAGGGAAATACCCTATAACTGATGACAAACTAAGTAACCTCCAAAACATAAATAATAAAATCTTTGGAAGTATAATAACTTAACCTAAAAGTTTCAGCTATGCATTCCAGTCATTATCAATAAAATCAGAAGTTTAAAATATGCTGCAGTGCAGTAAACCATTCAATAATCTATGTAAAGTTGTTGTTGTACAATAAATGCAGGCTGCAATTTATTACAGAAGGCCTCTACTGATTAATTGTGGTAAAATGAGGCATTTTTCACCATAGGTTCTTCTTTGAAATTGTATTGATTTATCATTTTACGTTCATTGAACACATAATTTATGTTAAGAGAATATAATTGTTTAGATGTAGAGTATGTCCCTTTAAAAAAAAAAAGGACCAAGATGGCCCTATTCTGCTCACCAGGGTGATAGAAAAAGTACAAGAACTATTTTCTTTAAAAAGTCTGTATGAAACAAGTGAACCATGGGGCTGGGCAAATTTTGACCCTTGGGGCATGCTTTGAATAAACTTCACAGAGGACTACAACACAATGCCAGACACTAAATATATATGCTCTAGGCTTTACAGTTTCTACTGAATATTTATATGTTAAATATAAAAGGTAGGTATAGTGGAACGAATGACAAAGGATTAAGCTAAAGATATATTTTTATTCCTATGTTTGACCATAACCATGGTCTTCATCAGGGATAAAAAATAACAGAAATGTTGGACTGAAGTATAAAACAAAAGGTGTTTTTGGTCACATGATTAAAATCTAAAAATAGAACAACATTAAAAGGAGTAAGTTTACATGTCTTTTTGATATTTGTACTGTTCATATGGTTTTGCTCTTTTAAAAATGTCCATATATGCTATAAATGTTTATGTTAAGTTCCTTTTGGTACTCAAATTTGTCTTGGATGATTGTGTTCATACTTGGAACAGCTGAAACACTATGATGGTCAGGTGAAATCATAGCTCCACCATGGTACTTTGTGCCAAATGAGCTAACATCGTATCAAAAGGCTAAACAATATCCCCGGAACAATATCAAGTACATAAACATTAGTTCATTCCTTAAATTTCTTTCCCTTCGAGACCTGTGTATTTCTCGCTTATTTCCCACAATTTCTTAGCGAGGCCAAAATCTTTACTGAGGTCTGTGCTCTGTTCTTCAGCCTCCCTGCAGTCTACATAGTACTTCCCTGAAACCCCTTCCATCTCCTCACTCACTGAACAGTAAATAGTTGTCTGTGCCCCCTCCTCCGAGGTCTACAGAAAAAAATTACACATTTAATTTAGTTTATCCAAAACTTTTACTGAATCGCTACATAAATTTCTTCACATTACTGCAACAAAATAGTTTTTAAACTTCCAATATAATATGTTCATAAAGAGTGTATTGGTCCTCAGCTCTAAGACTAATTGGATGTGTTCAAATACTAGTGACCCGAAACATCAACCATGCACAACTAGGCATTGTACTTATCACTTGTGTGAAGTATCATTAAATTCTGACCTGGGGTTTTAGAGATCTAGTGTCCACAAGATTCTGTCTACAGACAGACTGACAGACAAGCTGAATCCAGTATACCCCCCTCTTACACTTTGTGTTCGGGGGCTATAATAACATTTACTAAGTAAAATTTCAGCGTAGTTAACCTTTACATTTCATTTGAGACAATACCATTAATTGTTCAAAGAGGTGAAACATGAAACTTTACTGACTGAAGAGCAAAGTGTGTTGATCTTGCACTTGTTGAAAAGTCAGAGTAAGGCCAAGGTTAGCACAATAAACATTCTATTGTAACTTCTTAGGAATAAAATGTATATTTCAAGGTCATGTTAGTTTCTTACCTTAAAGAGGAAGTATATAGCAGATAACCCCAGACTCTTCAAGCCTCTTATATTCCGCCAAATTTCAGTTCTAACTACTCCTGGGTGTAAACAATAGCACATCACCCCTACAAATTAACAAACCAATATTTCAAAATTCTTATTTCATAAAATTCGTATTTACCACTGAATCCTGTATTATTACCATGTGCATCATCATTTCCTTTATTAACATTACAACCCTGACTAGACATACGGACAGTTGGACAGACATACAATGCCTTATCACTTCCTGTAACACTCCGGTAGCCGAAGTGTATTTTTATGTCTATTTTGTTGAAAGGGGTTAGTTACGCAAGGATGTAACAGAGCAAGTTTGGTAAAAATCCAACATTCAGTTTCTGAGTAATACTTAACTTTGTTTATGAATGGACGGGACAGGACTGAACTGACAGAATAGCATGCTTATTCCTATAGCCCAACTTTACTGCATAAAGCCCGGGTATAATTACAGAGAATGTGTGCATATTCTAATTTTCTTGCTAGAGGGAATGATATCTTGCATGATTTCTTGCAAATTCTGTTTTTCATTAATAAATCAAGAGTCCACAACATTTTTCTCTACTTGCTATTAGCTTAATATCTGAGGTAAAGTTTCTAGATGAACCGTCAGTACAGGTGGGTGGTCTGGTACCATCGTCAATCATCAACATTTCACTTAAACCTCTTCTTCTAAGTGACATGTCCGATTTTTACCAAACTTGCTCTGTAGCATCCTTGCAATGTCTCCTTCCAATAAACTGGAAATGGTTATGGTTCAGTGTAGCCAAGGGCTGTTGTTAATAAAATAGAGAAACATTTTAACAGCTTCTTCTCATTAACCACTGGATTAAATATCACCATACTTGCTCTGTAGCATTCTTGCAATGTCCCCTTTCAAAAAAACAGGAAATGGTTCTGTCCAATGCACACAAGGGATGCTGTTACTAAGAATAGAAAACCTTCAAATTGCACTAGATAGGTGTTAAGTAAAACACTCTTCCACTTTGTTAGAATAACCAATAATTTCCTGACAAAATCTCCTGACAAAATTTAAGTACAAAAGGGGGCATAACTCTGTCAAATATGACCATGACCTACAAAATTTGGAGGCAGCAAGACAGTTTCGTCATAAGCAATGCTTAAAGTTTGATGATGAAATCTTTAGAAACTGAAAAGATATAGCAAACAATAAGTTTTCTTAAGAAATGGCAAAGTTATAGCCAACATTAAGTTTTCGTGACAAAAACTAAGTACAAAAAGGGGCATAACTCTGTCAAATATGACTTTGACCTACACAATTTGATGGCATCATGACCTTTTTGTCATAAGCAATGCAATTTGAAAGTCTGATGAAGAAATCTTAAGAAATGGCAAAGTAATAGCCAATGTTAAGTTTAAGTGACAAAAACTAAGTACAAAAAGGGGCATAACTCTGTCAAATATGACCTTGACTAACAAATTTTTTAGCCAAAGTTATAGCCAATGTTGAGTTTTTGTGACCGACGGACATTCTAACAAAGTAAATTACTTATGTAGCTATGCTATTGTTCTCTCCATTGTTCTTTTAGCAACGTTAAAGAAAATTTTAGCTACATAACAGACTGAATGAATAGAATTTAAAGTTACTTATTGTCCTCCTAGCCACTTAAGCATCTATACGTTAGTTCAGTCAGACAGACTGACGTACGGACAAAGCGATCCCTTTATATCCCCTTTTCTCTGAAAGGGCGACACAAAAATGAATTGAACGACATCATGCTTGCTGTTTAATATCCTTGCATTTCCTCTTCAAAAAAATGGTTTCACTACAATACTCACAATAATATAGAGTACTAATGTACTTACATGGTGACAACACTAAGTCTTGTTGATATTAATTCCAGTTGCTGACCACATGCAATACAACTTGCTCTCTCATTTTCTAAAATATCTCTAAACATTTACTAAATTTCTATCTTGACACATACCAGTTCCCTCTAACCTTCTCGCTAATTCTCTTGTAAATAGAATATTTCCAAGCTTGCTCATCCTGTAATCTGTTGTATAGTCGTAACTTTTCTCAGCTTTCAGGTTATCAAAGTCAATGCACTGTATATTACTATGGGCTGATGAAGAAACATTAACTATTCTGCTAGACGAAGACCTCTGCAATACATCTGAAACAAACATTACAATCTCAATACAGCTGCAACAGTATGTTGTTATACGACTTTCACATCTTAGGGTCTTTTTTTATTAATTTACATAACCATCTTTCCTAGGAAGAACCACTACTAGATCCTTATCCTTGGTAAGAAACTGGCAACTTTCTCATACAGAAATATGGTCAGTAGCACGGCTCAAACCTATGACCCTCAATCCAGGAGAGGTTAAAGTGATTTCAAGTCAGCAACTCTTAACCACTTGACCATGAAGGCAAACTGTCCCCTTGCAGGTGGATGCCTGGTGCTATGCGTTTGGCTTTAGTAACATGTTGTAAATATGAAACAGTACAATTTGTACATTCTGACCCAAATACACATTCATTAAAGTGATATTGTATTATGGCTACTGCATATATGTATAGGAAAACAAACGTCTATACTGGAAATACTTCATTGAAGTTTTAGAGGTACAAAGTACAATGTTGATGCTCATTAACTTATTCCCGACCAATAGTTATACCCATCAGAAACAGCCACTTCCACCACTACTACACTGTTGTATTCCAGTGTATTTAATACCTTACCAAGCAGCAGATTTGTCAACAAGAAAGGTCCAAAATAATTAACTGCCATCATTGTATCCAGTCCATCTTCTGTCATTTTGGCAGCTTTATCTATATAACAAATAAACAATTCTTTGTAACTTCATGCTAATTTTGCTTTGCATTCTAAACTTCAAGAAACTGATTTAAACTTTTGTTGCAATATGCTGAAAGATTTCAAGTCTTTTTTAATTCAAGTGCCAAGCACATTTCTACTTGTGTGTAAAATCTGAAATACTACGGTAAAATCTTTACAGTAAACACCATATATACTGACTCCAGATATAGTGAATATGCAAATAAAAGGAACAAATTTTATCTGCCTGAGTCTTTTTATTTCTATATCTTATATGAAAATATTATATGGATATAACAAACTCTGGATATAAGGACACATTTAAATGATCACAATGAGTTTGTTATAAATGAAGTTTACTGTATAAGGAACTTCTTTGGACTATTTAAATTTGTTTGCCCCCACCATTAGGGGAATGATGGAAGGGCATAAAGTGTTACCCCTGTCCATCTGTCCACAAATCTGTGTAAATATTTTGTTTCTGATATAAAACTTTTGAAAGGAGTGTAGGTTTATGATAACATGAGTACCAAGATGGCCCTATATAGCTTACCTGAGTATATGACATGCTTATGACCTGATGTGGCCAAAATTCAACCTTAAACTATATATTATAAACACAGACATTCTGTTTGACCTTAACAAGACAAGTATTCTAACCAATTACATGAATGTGACTTCTGGATCATTAACAAGGTTTTCCTTGGATTTGACCTGTTCTTGATCCCAGGTGATACACATTCAATCTTGACATAGAAATCATCTGTCCAAATTTCATTACAATTTGGTATTAAATGTGACATCCAGACAGTTAACAAGGTTTCAATTTGACATTTTCTAATGACCTAGCTTTAACCTGATAGTGACTCAGACAAACTTGACCTAAAAATCATTGGGACAAACATCCTGACCAATTTTAATGAAGATTACATATCAATTGTGGCCTCTAGAGTGCACTGATTTTCATCATATTTGCCACAAATGTACATAATTATACGTTAATTAAATACAGGTTACTTTCAATTTTTGTTACATTTCATTTATTTTTGGAAGGGTTAAGGAGGAGCCTTTTTCCAGCTAAAGATTTGCTTTAATTATCATCTTCTTTTGGTAGATCTGTTTTACGTAGCAAGTCACTGTGCACGATCATTTTGAGCCAAACAAAACTGTACAGTAATAACAGTATGCAACCGTTTGAATGCTAAAGATAAAATATGTGTGACTGACAAAAATCCTGTTATATAGCACATAGCAGGGACATCCGTATCCTAGGGACAAATTTCTAGTTTTCTTTTATCCAGAGTTATTTAATGTTACATCCATATAGTATTTTTATATTTAATGAAGGAGAAAAATAATTGGCTAAGAAAATATGTTTCTTGTATCAGGAATTCAGAGTTGTTATATACAGACTCTGTGGTATAAGAACCAACATTAAATCATGGCTTTTACTTATATATTGTTATCAGATGCTATTGTTAACACCATTATACCGGCAGAGTTATTAGCTCCGTCAGAAAATTGTTATTGCAATCTAGTTGGCAAAATTTAAGGATAGAATTTCATAGATTTTTACATTAATCAAAAACAATTTATAAACCTGCCAAGATAACACCAGCATTGTTCACCAATATATCCAGTCTTGATTCCCGCTGACTGACGCGTGTGGCAAACTCTCTCACTGATGTCAACAAACTAAGATCAAGTTTCATAACGACTACATCTTTGTTCCCTGTGGCAGACCTAATCTTGTCGACTGCATCTCTACCTTTCTGAAGGTCACGACATGCCAAAATTACCCTGGCATTTCTTCTGGCAAAATCTAAAGCAGTGTAATATCCAATACCTGCAAAGACAGATTCCATACATTTATTTTCAACAAAATTCTGGAGCCCCATTTTGAAAACATGAAGTCCAAAAGGGCCAGTATTATTGGACTGTCTGAGTAAGTTTTGTGACAATCTTTTGGAGTATGTGACATGTTATCAACATGTTAGACTAATTGACTGTAGCAAAAATTAGTTTTTCAACAACGTGGTTCAATTATATAATAAAGTTCATCTACAGGTTGCAGGCAACATTCTGAGCATTGGAAAATGTGACCTGTAGAGTATTATAAATTTTTTTTTACAATAATCGCCTGTAACAAAATTAAAACTGTAGGTTTCACACAGTGTGGCTCAATTTCTGTACAGATAATCTACAGGTTAGGTTTCAGGCCACCTTCTGGGCAAGTTTGGTGAAAATCCGTTGACAAATGTGACTTGTAGTGATGTCAGGGAAAAGTGAATGGACAGATTGACACACCGACCATGGACAAATCACCATGGCATTTAAGCTTTGCTGGACTTTTACCAACTTCTGGAGCCTCAAGTTCTTCAGAATTTTGCTAAATTTTCTGAGTTTGATCTTTCCTACCAGAGTGAACAGAGAACATTTTCAATACATGACTTTTAAGATCTGAACAATTCCTGATAACAAAGATAATAATGGTGCTTGCAAGTAAATTTGGTAGAAAACCATTTAAGGAACAATTCTGAGAAATTTGGCTGAAATTGGCCCTATGGTTAAGGAGGAGATCTTGTTTAAAGGTTTTTCAATTTTTAGCCCTAGCAGCCACTTTGTGCAGTGAAGCCTAACCATTTGACCAAGTGTGGTTGAGGACCATCCAAGGAACAATCTGTCGTCAATGAGATTTTTGCCTAAATCAGACCAGTGGTTAAAAATATATTATTTTAAAGGTTTTTCTATTTTCAGCACTGGCAGCCATTGGAACCATTTGAGCAACCAAGGTAGAGACCATCAAAGGAACAATCTGAAACTGGCCCAGTGAATAAGGAGATCTTGTTTACTATTTTTAGCTCTGGTGGCCATTTTGTGTAATTTAGTTATTTTGGAAGAGGTCACAATCCTGTGATGTTTGGTTGAAATTGGGTCAGTGGTTAAGGAGGAGATGTTTGTTTGAAGCAGTTGTTGACGCCGAAAAACCCACAACTGAAATCAAATGGTCAAAATAGCTCACCATGAGCATTTTGTGCTCAGGTGAGCTAAAAATTGGTTTAATAAAACAAGTTACATTTAAGAGTAAAGTTCAATGAAGATGATGAGTCAGCCATCTTTACTCTCAGGTGGTTGCGGCACAAGTTTCTCCATTAAACCACAAGAAAACCATTGATGCAAAGCATCAAAGGTCGCCGCTAAAGAATTGAACAAGAGCAAAGGAAATGTAGATTTTTTTTATTTGTAACGGCAAAACAAAAATAATAATAATGTTTAATTGTGTTTGAGAATTAACATGTTTCATAGATTGTAGTAAAGAATATATAATAAATAAGTTCACCCATCAAAATATGACCACTTCAAGACGTGATTCATTTCAATTTTCGTAAAATACAGTTGCGTAATATTTAAAATATATATCCATAAGTATTAAACAGACAACTAAAATAGTTTAGTTTGTATTTTCTGTTTCTGTTTTCTTGAAAATGACCCAGCTGAATCAAAGTTTTGTGAAAACATCGCGAGTATAACATACACAGATCGGACCGTTGTAAAAAGACTTTTCGAATAACAGTTTCAAAAGAGTGCTCAAAGTAAATACTTTGAGACTGTACAGCCTAGATATCCGAAGCGTATCGAGTTAAGTTGGGAGTTATCTCCCTTGAATTTCGGGTAAACTGACTGTATTACGCTTATAATCAAAAGAAAATAAGCTATTTATAATCTGTCCGTCTGACATGGTTTCTTGTGATATTGTCGATCTTAGCTTTCTTATTATATGCAATTTGATACATTTTATTCAACCACAAACATTTAATCAGTTGTTAAACCTGACCATACGTAGAAGTTACAGCCGGTAACATTTACTCGATAAAAATAGACGGGAAATAGCCCCGTTTGTAACTGTAAAGTCATGCGACCTTGCGTTACAACAGAGCGGATAGCTTTATTGTTTACATCACGTGAGTTCTAAAAATAAAGTATGATTCACTTTCCGTGGACTGGTTTCAAATATTTTATCAGTCAAAAAAGAACTTGACCATTTGAAATCGTGCACCACATGAGGGAATAAATTAAAAGATTTAAAAAAATAAATAAAATAAAACAATAAAAAAATATTACAAATACTTTTTCTGTAAAACTTTATTGTCAGTGGATAAAATTATCTTGCATCAAATAATCTTGAAAAAAAAATTAAGTCAGGTGCCCCTCCATGTACAAAAAAAAATCCCATTCCAGACAGTCACCCACTTAAGTGCAGCGACAATGATACAAAATGATCAAACTTCAGAATATCATACCTGTGTTAGCACCAGTAACTATAGCAACTTTCCCTGACAGATCAGCAGTGCTTGTACATTTCCCTTTGATACTCTCCACATACAGTTTAAGGCTCACAAGTGCAGTGATTATAAAGATGATTATAGCAGTAAGTATCACCACAGTCTCCATGACAAACCTAGAATACAAGGGTGTTATCTGATCACATTGATTCAATTGATGAAAATAGGTTTTCATTTCCTTGAGGTTCAGCACCCATTCAATGGTCTTGAAGTTATTTACAGGAAAGGGCTATACTATCATCCTCTGTAAGAAAATGTCACATGACATGTACATAAAGAATTTAGTCTGTTGTGGGTCTCAAACAAAGGACTCTCAATAAATGATTCCAAGTATGCAACCTTAACCACTCAATGCCAGTAGCAAGTCAATTAGCCTGTTTTAGCTAAAAACAAACACAAGAAATATGCAAAATCAAACTGAATGCTGCATCTAAAATCCATTTTCTGTCCAAATGTATTAAAGTGTGAATGATGCAGATTTGTTCCCACAGTCACATCTTGGGTTAGAAAATAATCTTTTTTGCAAATCACCCACTTATATTTTGTGCAAATACAAAGCAATTAATCAAAATGATTGTTTTATTTAGTTATTGTACAGGGTGCGCAAAAAATTGCTGATATAAGATATTATACCTTAACATAGGAAATATTAAAGCTGAATTGAAAGAATCAACATCATAAAAGTATAAACTGTCAACCCTTGAAGTGCAAAAAAACGTCAAAAGATAAAACGGTAGATGCTATCTAATGAAAGCGACATACCCACACTTGACAAACTCAGCCCCATGGTTTTGGACAAGATTTTTAAAGTACATAAAACAAGCGAGCCCTTGGGCGGGGCACATTTTGACCCAAAGGGCATAATTTGAACAATCTTGGTAGAGGACTACTATGCTACATACCAAATATGTAACCTCTAGGCCTTTTGGTATTAAACAAGATTTTTTAATATATTTACTTATATTTAAGTCTATATTAAACAAGTGATCCCTGAGGCGGGCCAGTTATGACCCCAATGCCATGCTTTGAACAAACTTGACAGAGGACCACCAAACATTGCTAAATACCAAATAACTAAAACCTAGACCTTACATTTTCTTACAAAATGAGAATTTAAGCTTTACTATATATTTCTGTGTAAAACATAATTATGATTCCTCAACTCCTCCTTCCTTTTCCCACCTCGCAAGGGCTAATTTTGACCCTATGACATAATTTGAATTATCTTGAATCGATAGAGGTCCACTAGACAATGCCACACACAAATTATCTAAGCTCTAGACCTTGCAGTTTGGAGAAGATTTTTAAAGTTTTTGTTGCCATAGCAACCAGAGTTCTACATTGAATGAAATTCTCTGGACATATTTGGTAGAGCTTTATGCAAGGAACATCCCTGCCAAGTTTCATCAACACTGGCCCAGTGGTTTGAGAGATGATGTCACTGCAAGGAAATGTCGGATGGAAGTACATGTACCATGTACGCTGGACGGTAAGTAGTCAACAATGCTGACCATAGGTGAGCTAAATATAAGAGGGCCGAATATTCCTGACAAAATATAAACGTGTTGAGTAAATTAAGCCACATAATGCATACACATGAACATGATTGAACCATGCTGTAATGGTATGATTACCGATCATAAATGGGCAGTCTAAGTTCATATCCTGCGGGAGAAGTTTTAGTGGGTTTTTTTTCTTCTTGTCTGGAAAAGAGGTCTTGTGTGTCCAAATTAGCTTTAAATGTCAGTAAATGACTTGCCCTTGGTCTATGTCACATCTATGGCCACTTCCCTTTGTGTGCTAACTTTGTCTATTAAATTTACAGATATCCTGCATAATAATATGTTCTTCTTATTTTTAAAGTCTACAATGATATGAAGCCATTGCTATCATCATTCAATATGACCATGCTCTCCTCTCTTTTTGTACTTTAGATCAACCCTGTAGTTAAAAGATTAACTGATGTATTTGTCTTTTCTCCAATTCAGTTGGTTATGATCAGTAATCCTCCACATTCCCACAGAACAGAAAAGTCTGATGTAAGATAGGTAGGTAGTACAAGGTCATCAACTTTAGTGATTGCCCTATTGCCCTGTATCTTAAATACTTAAATGAATGTTTTATTGATATATAAAACATAAGCATGACAACTCTGGTGGCACAAACAGCTAAAAACTGATGCTTTTAACTCCTTGTTTAACAAGAGTGAATATTTATAGGATACCTTTTGGGTGCAAGGAATGTGTAACACATTTAATTAAGCATGTTTTAGCTAAAACACAATAATTTAGCCATAACAAGCTACAGCTTATTTTAAATAATAAAATGAAGTTTTAAATCACACAAGGTTATAATTTAGTACATGTTTACAATTTCTGGGACATTAACTTAAGCAACCATTGTCCGTTTCAAGAAGTCCAACTAGAACTAAGAACATAGATTCAAGATTCAAAGTTAATTTATTGTAACGCATACATGTATATAGTATTTTGTTACAAACAAATGCCTTGACAAATTTATCGTGACAAATATAAATACAATTATAACGGATTCTTACATAGAAAAAAGTATTACGTATAAAAAAATGTATGAAGTATGTGTCAAGAGGGTGAGCTAATAACAATAGTACAATTTTAGTGTACAACAGAGTGACAAATTGGTATAATAGTTATCATGATAGGAACATGTATTTTATTTCTTTATTTGAACATTTATGAAAAAATAGTCATGCCTTGTAACTCAGTAACTATTTTGAAATACTATTTAAGTGGACTGTATAGTCTATTCTAGCTTAAGGAAAGAAAAACTGATGGAGCAAATGCGAAAAAGACAAACAGGTTTAACTAAACTTACTTTAAGAGTAAACTTTCTGTAAGAGTAAAGTACAAAAGCTAACTTATAATAATGTTGACTGTATATACTTATAATGGTCTTCATGTATTGTCAACTATGCGTAAAATCAATCTATGTACTTGCAACCACTACTGACTGCCGCAAAGTAAAAGCATGGTATAAAAATTTGGCAAGATTCATTGTAATAATTTTCTTATCAGCTTGCATTAACTGGGTAAATTTGAACACATTTGGTCTAACATAATAATATGATTTAATGTATTGTTTACGAATTTCTCTATATATGGGGCAAATAATCACGAAATGGTATTCATCTTCAATGTCTCCAGAATTACAAATTTTACAAGTACGCAGATTTCTATCAATTCGCTCATTACCATACCTGCCTGTTTCAATTCTAAGTTGATGTGCTGATAATCTTAATCTTGACAGAGCAATTCTGTACTTTTTAGGAACAATTTCTAGGTATTTTTCCAAACCAAAGATATATTTAAAATTTTTATACATATACAAAGTCTGGTTATCATGAATACTGTTGTTCCATGACTGAATATAAGCGTCAATTACACGCTGCTTGAATTGAAAATGGAAATTAGGAAGAGCAACACTTTCAGGATTACTCCATATGTATCCGAAGCCAAAATGGTCTAAAAGAGCTTTCA
>JAFMSR010000014.1:10645309-10659366 GCA_022818135.1 Saxidomus purpurata | reverse complement strand
TCATCACATTTGCCACAAACGTACATATATGTTAATAAAATACAGGTCATGCATACCTGTGAACCATTTTTGATAAAAATGAGGGAGATTTGTCCTAAAAATGAGGGAGATTGGTAATTTTTGCGGGAGATTTTTACTCGACCATGTGATTCAAGCTAAAAGTCACAAATGACATTGAAAAGCTGCTTGACATGACTCATGTTCAATTTTTGTTACATTTCACTTAACTTTAGGAAGTTAAGGAGAACTGTAGCCCTTTTCCAGCTTAAGCTTTGCTTTAATTATCATCTTCCAAATCTGCCAAAGATCTGTTTTATGTAGCAAGTCCATACTGTGCATGATCATTTTGAGCAGAGACACAATTGTAGTGATAACAGTATGCAACCTTGCAACCATAATTAAGAGATTGAATGCTAAAGATAAAATATGTGTGACTGACAAAAATCCTGTTACAAAGCACACAGCAGGGGCATCCATCTCCTACGGACAAATTTCTAGTTTTCTTTTTATCCAGAGTTATATAATGGTACATCCATATAGTATTTTTATATTTAATGAAGGAGAAAAAAATTGGGCTAAGAAAATGTGTTTCTTGTATCAGGAATCCACAGTTGTTATAAACAGAGTTTGTGGTATAAGAACCAACATTAAATCATGGCTTTTACTTATATATATTGTCATCAGATGCTATTGTTAACACCATTATATCAGCAGAGTTATTAGCTCTGTCAGAAATTTGCAATTGCTTACACTAGTTGGCAAAATTTTAAGGATAGAATTTCACAGATTTTTACATTATTCAAGAACAATTTATAAACCTGCCAAGACAACACCAGCATTATTCACCAATATATCCAGTCTTGATTCCGCTGACTGACGCGTGTGGCAAACTCTCTCACAGATATCAACAAACTAAGACCAAGTTTCATAACAACTACATCATTGTTCCCTGTGGCAGACCTAATCTTGTCAACTGCATCTCTACCTTTCTGAAGGTCACGGCATGCCAGAATTACCCTGGCATTTCTTCTGGCAAAATCTAAAGCAGTAATATCCAATACCTGCAAAGACAATATTCCATACATTAATTTTCAACCAAATTCTGGAGCCCCAATTTGTAAACAAAGAAGTCCAGAAGGTCCGGTAATGCTGAAAATCTTTTGGAATATGTAACCTGTTACCAAGATTTTAGACTAATTGTCTGTAGCAAAATTGGTTTTCCGACAGCGTGGCTCAATTATAAAATAAAGATCATCTACAGGTTGCATGCAACATTCTGAGCATTGGAAAATGTGGCCTGTAGAGTATTATCAATTCGATTTACCTGTATCTTTAATACTTATTAAATGAATTTTGTATATAGTCTACAAAGCATAAGCATGGTTACTCTGGTGGCACAAATAACTGAAAACTGATGCTTTGAACATGTTGTTGAACTCCATGTTTAACAAGAGTGAATGTTTATGGGATAGGCTTTTGGATGTAAGGAATGTTTAATACATTTGATTAAGCATGTTTCTTTAGTCTGTTTCATTTAAAACACAATAATTTAGCCATAACAAGCTACAGTCCATTTAAGATAATAAAATTAAGCTTTTAAAACACACACAAGGTTATAATTTAGTACATGCAACGTTTGCCATTTCTGTTTCAATCCGACTGGAACTGAGAAGGAACTGAGAACATAAAAATAATCTATAAAATACACATGGTCCCTAGTCTCGTAAATAAGGCTGGCCTAAAAGCTTATTTTATATTTGGACCGGTTAGTAACAGTGTGGCAGGTCTTAAGTTAAAATTTATTTATACAATTTCGCGCAGTAAATTGACATCAGTAACAAGTATACATGGACCTGAAAGTATACTGGTGGCCTAAAATAATTGTTCAGTTACAAATGGCGTTGCACTTATAAAGGGGAGTGACTCTGCATATAACATATATGACTTCTGGCAGCGGTTACTTCCCTTTATTTGGTAATGTTTTTCTTAACTAAACATATACAATGCAATATCCATTAATGGCCTTAATTTTGCTTAACTGCATTATGCTTCTAGTATTAAACATCTTTACCCTATTCATAAGTACTTCAAGTGGAAAGACTTTGGTTCAAAATCTGATGATAAAATAATTCAATTAAATGCTCAATTCTTTTAACAATCATATCAGGGTCCGTATATTACAGGTAAACCGGCTCGGAAAAAAATCGATAGCACGACATCATATTATAGCTAATTCACCATTACAAGTGGAGTTTCATAACCCTGTAATATACGGACCCTGATCATATGCATCCTGATCTGCCCCTCTGTCCATTTTTCCTTTTTACGCTCTTCTTCTCCAAAACCCATTGTCTCTATCAAACTTTCTGGGAAGCATTGATGAAGTCTAGTTGTGCATATAGCAATCTATCTATCGATCGATCTGTCTAGCAATTTGGGGTTATACAATCAATGGTCAAGGTCACAGGGACCTGAAATCTGAAAACCTTGTCTGCTCGTCATATCTTAAACCCCTTGTTTGATTTTCATCAAACTATTAGGAAAGCATCAGCATAAAGTCTTACGTATTGTGCATATAGTAATTTGCGGTCATAAAGTCAAAGGTCACAGGGGTCAGAAACTTGAAAATTTTGTCAGCTGTTAATCTCCTAAACTCCTTGTTGGATTTTTATCAAACTTTCAGGTAAGCATCAGTATAAATTCTAGATGTACATACATTTGTGCCAAAATGGGGGTCATATCATCAAAGGTAAAGGTCACAGGGGCTTGAAAGATGAAGGTCTTGTCCATTTTGTATCTTCTGAACCCGGTGTTGGATTTTCATCAAACTTTATTTGAACACTGTAGTAGGAAGTTTAGATGTACATATTATAGTTTTGGGTGATATGGTTTAAGGTTCAGGTCACAGAGGTATGAATGTTAAATTTTGTCTGCTCTCCTTATGGCCAGTGTGACCATTAAAAACCATATATACTGTCAAAATCACAAAACTATTAACCTTATTTCAGGATACAATTTCTAAAATGTTATTATTATGAAACATTCCATTTTTGGACTGTATGTACATTAACCAACACTCAACAATTTGAACAAGAAAAACTGTGATACAAAGTATCACAGCGGGCCAACAAACAATAATCCCATGTAAATATTTTGGAAATTGGTGATGGTTGATATCGAGGCATGGCCCCAAAAGAACTCGAGGAAACCAATTCTGGTTGAACAAGCACAACCCGACACGACACCACATCTACTGACTGACCTGTAGTATCGAAACTTTACTGCTATCAAATAATATAAATTATACAGTATGTCCAGGAATGCTCTATAGACCGCTGCTGCGGCCCGCAATAATGTAACCAATCAGAATTAATGTTAAGACAGAACAGAGCATCAGAAAGTTTTTTTTTACTTCTAAGTAGAACTCCCGACTGACGTATATTCAAATATTTCCTGTACATGGGGTTATTATCAATTGTCATATGTTTTATAATAGATATACAAAATGCAATGCCTCCTGATCTCATGTTTTGCTAGGACAGACAGCAGTTTAAACTGGCAACAACCATATTCCTCTACTTTCAGCAGGACATAATAATAGTCATCTGACCCTGATTCTACTTTTTAGGAATGTGCAATAAACAAATAAATATGTAATTATAATATAATCTATTCTTACTGAAGGCAGAGTAATTTGTCAAGCACAATATTTACACAACACACAGATAGACTAGAAAATGAAAGACAAAAAATGAGAATACTACATAAAACAAACAAAAGCATAAACAGTCAAATATGATCATTACATAACAACAGAACAGACAGAAAGAAAAACAAGTAGTGCATACAATGTATATGGTATTTATTTGACTGCGGGACTTTTTTAACGTTCAGAGTTAAAAAAACATTTTATCATTCTCATACATTAGGTTGTTAAAAATTTGTGTCTAAAAATGCTGATCAGAATTTTAATAAGATAAAACTGAAAAAGGAAAACTAATGTTTGTTGCAGAAAAAAGGCATCTCAAAATGTTTGCTTAACAAATATTTCTTATGGAGTTTGCTAACCAATATTACAATTGTGTTATGTAATTTTAACCAATAATTGTTATGGAATTTATAAAAACTGTTGCAGAAACTAACAAGCTTATATTTTTTTATAGAAATGACAAGAAAGGTAGAAACATAACATTTACATTCATAGCACTTCAAATGCATTTATGTACACTATCAAACCTTTGTATCTGTACAAAAATATACAACTTTGCATAGCAATAACAGAATCAACAACCACTCACAAAAAATAACAACATTTTCATCACAAATGTTAAGGAAACCTTAAAATGTAGTGAATTCCTTTTCTTGCACTTTTGACATTATTTCAATCACAAGCACTAGTACTTTATAGCACAATTTGTATTTTTTTGTTCATATCACAATCAAACTGTCCCAGTAGTTCATTTACACAAGAGTTCCACGTATCACAGAATGATCACAGAAAACAGGCTGCGAATCAGACGGGCACGAAGGAACGTCAGACTGATTGGAAGAACCACTTCCAAACCCACTGGAGGATGACGTCTCAGAAGAAGTACGTGTCAGGAAAGTACACCCCATCAATGGAACTCGACGACGTGAGGAGTCCATGGTCTGCTGAGTATCACTGGAGATCACAGGTAGACTGCTGGCAATGGGTGCTGTGTATGAACTCAGTTCAAGGACTGACTGTAAGCCTGAAATAAAAGAATACAAGTTCTAAACATAACAAATAACAATTAAACATTAATTTCAACATTTTCATTTAATTAGATTTTTCTAGGTAAACTAACTGATGTATTAAGCTTGACAATAAGGTGACAGCTGACTCTTTGCTTAATATGAAACTGCAAGGACACACAGAATTAATTGTAACTTTTTCTTTAATTTAATGCCTGGTTCAACAATATTTCAGTTATTTATAGCTCTAACCATTCTTTCTTGATAAGGAGCAGTATAAGAGTCCCAAACTGCTTTTAAGAAATGTAGTTTCTAGTAGCAATTCTTCAGTGAGAGGTCTAGTTATATTAAGTCACACAACCACAGAGGGAGGTCAGCAATTCATAAATATGTAACACATATAAAGCAAAATCCACCTCTGTAAGTGAAACAAAAAGCTGTATCCAACAACCAATGTGAACTTTAGTTATTGCTATGTACTGTTGACATGTCACTAAAGGTTCGAGTCCCGCTCATGAGTAAGAATATTTTATGCCAACCGGTTACAGCAAATTCTATGTTTACTTTTACAAACATTCAAATGCTTAGTACTAACCTGATAGAATGTCTGAGAACATAGCGCGTTCCTCTGAGTGAGGCATGGTAGTGCTAGAGATCGTCTGAAGGAGACCACACAAATCCTGCATGTGCTGAAGAGGACGGTTGATGAAATCACACAGACTGAGTTCTCTCCCCTCACTTGGCACATTGAGCAGAAACCCGCAGAACTGGTCGTTCTTCTCCAAGGTAGCAAGTAGTGAGGCAGAACGTGACAGGCCCTTGATGTACATCATGTATGTGCTACAGATCACAGTCAGCTGCAACAACAATAAAAACAATTTTATTTTCATGTGAAAAGAATTTTCTTAAAAAGCCGTCTTTGTGCACTTCTTGAAATATCACAACAAATGATTTATTTAAACACTTCGTTGATAAATCAAAGCAGCATAAAAGCCTACAAATTTATGTTATGTTACTTTGAAGTGTAGTTTTGCATCAGTCTGTGTGTCTGCCTGAATTCCTGACACACTCTATCTCGATTACTGGTCAATTACAGGTTGGTATTTTTTGAATTCTTTTCTAGTATATGCAATTTTATAAAAACTTGATATTCACATTAAAACCTCATGGTATTTTAAAGATATAGCCAATTTATTGACCAAGTTACCTTCGAGAGGTAGATCATGCCAACAGCGGCTGTGAGGTCAGTCTCATCCATGAAGGAGGTATCTGTATCGTCGTCTGATGGTGTGTGGCATGGAAGGTTGTCGATAATCTGACGTACCTGGTACTGACTCATACACACAATCTGTAGAGGACAAAAAAAACAACAGAGCATGTACACAGGAAATAACTTTACAAATAGCATGAAATACTACATTAGTTGTGTTATCTTTAATGAATATTTAATTCTGTATACTATGAGGTCTATCTATATTGCTAATCAGCATCCGTTTAGGTTTTCATTTTGGTAGTAATGAGAATAACAAGAAACAACAGCAGCTGCATTACATGTAAATCCAGGTTTATCACACATCCCAATTTTTTCTGGATATCTTTCATTGGTACACATGTTTATACAATTATTTTCCACATTCAGCATGTAACTTGTACATAAAAAGCAATGAAAATTTTATTACATACCTTCTCAATGTTCTGGAAGAGTGTTGCATGCTGGGTATTGGTGATGACACAGTGACGAAGTGGGCAGGAAAACTTCTGGATGCCAGCGTTCATAAGGTCAACAAAATTCTCCTCAAGGCATAACAGACAATGGAGTGCAGCCTGTCTGCGTGTGTCTACACTCTGCAACGATAAAATTTGAACTTTATAAATATGAATATTTTTAATTTACTACGAATTATTATAATATGTTTGTAGACAACACACGCAGACAGACCTAAGACTTTGTTGACCTTTAAAGGACTTTTTCAAGACCAACACAAGTTTGTGATAAATATTTATTAAAATAATTCAATAGTGAACATTTTTTAACAATCACTTACTTTGCAACAAACTGCACATTTTTTTTGAAGCACAAAAAATGAATTTCACTGTTTAAGTTCTGTCTGCGTACCTAACCTATACAAACAAAGACAACATACATACAAAAAGCACTTTTAGTCACAACTAGTTTTATCACTACACACTTGACTGCCTTATATCTGTTGCACCTGTTTTATAACAAGTCTCAGCATCGATCATTTTCAAAATGTGCACACTTATGCCAACATGTTCTATATTCTCATTGGCCTCGTGGTTGACAGACTGAAGCAGGACTTAGTTTTAAATCTGTTGAGCAT
Organism: Saxidomus purpurata; assembly: GCA_022818135.1. NCBI lineage: Eukaryota > Metazoa > Mollusca > Bivalvia > Venerida > Veneridae > Saxidomus > Saxidomus purpurata. The sequence continues at coordinate 10,652,308 of JAFMSR010000014.1, read as the reverse complement.
ACGGAATGGTTTAAAGCTTATAATGGCAGAGTCGAGTAGAGCTGTTGTGTCGTCACAGATGGTGAAGTCTTGGACTGATGTGTTGCCAGACTCGTCGCTACCTGACTTCTGGTGTGATTTAGGTGTGGCGTAGTTACCAGGGCGATGAACCTCAAGATGTACTCTACCACCAGACTTCCTACAGTAGAGAAATTATGATTGTTACAAAAGTGGAAAGTGTTATAGCATGTACTATATCCTTATCTGAGTAGAACTAATGTATGAGAATTTTAGTGTATAGCAATACATTTTATGCAAAACCCTAAATCTCATTTGTCATTTGTCATCAATTTCATCAATATAAAAGTTCCTTTCGTGTTTCAGTAATTTGCTAACTATCTAGTTAGCTAGTTTATCTACCATCCTTCCCTTCCTGGGAAAGATCAGTACTAGACTCTTACCACAGTGAAGACTTTCACACAGTCAGGTTAGTAAGCAGGGTGCTAACCCATGACTTTCATGAGCATCATTTATGAATAAAAATAAGATTATAGACAAAAATATTCTTTTCAAGATAAGAATTTTCAATAATTGATTTCTTTAAGATTGACCATTAGCAGAATAGCTACTCTTCCCGTATCACTTACTTTATGCACCTTGCCACACTGACGGATGTTGATCTGGATACATTCTGACCATTGACTCGGACAATAAGATCACCCTTCTGAAGACCTGCTTCCTTAGCGTTTGACGACCCATCAACACGACCAATCTTCACCGGACAGGAGTCAACGACAGTAAAACCAAAACCACCATACTGGGACCTGTAGATGGTGAGCTCTACTCGGTCAAGGTCTGGCACATCACGGTTGACAGAAGGGATCTGGCGGGGTTCTCTGCTCTGCATCACTGGGACGGAAGGCCTGTCCTTTACGGTGACACGTAGATGCTTCTTACGACCAGTGCTGTCAGTGAGAAGATGGTACCAACTGTTGATCTCACGACCACCCTGCTGTAAGTGACGAATACCAAAGGAAGTGCATACCAGAGCCTCATGGTGACTGCAATAAATTTTTTTTTTATAAATCATTGGATATCTGAATTTCTAACAAGTACAAGTACTTTTTATTACTCTTTATCTAAGAAAGAACAAGCTGCACTGATATTTCTTTTTGTAAGTGAACAAACAATGTTACTGCATTGAATTAATAGATAAGGTACTTCACATGCAGGGTTCAAATCCAAAACCATTGGGTTATAAGCCCTGGTTTATACTGGTAATCAATGTCCTAACTGGTCACCATTGTAATAATTAAAATAGGCAATCTATAGGCAAGTTTTCACAACAATTGAATTATTATGATAAGTATAGATATTACGAGTGTCTTCTAGAGTAAATTAAGTAAGGTTTCATAAGTATGGTGTCAGCCCTAAAGGCACAATGTTTTGCACACAAATGCTTCCAGAGTTCGATTCCTCAACAAAATTCTGCCAAGTAGCAGGAATTGCAAAATTGGCAAGAGAATTCAAATTTCTTTTATCAAGTATAAGCAAAACTGTGGCGGCATTTTTCAAAATTCCATGGGAGGCCCCGCTCTACTATGTACTAGGCTTTATATGCAAGCTGCTCTGAATTAATTACTTACCCCGAATGATCTCTGTGGTAGATGGTCAACAAGAGACGTCTGTGACGGTCATCATCACCAACTTCACTGTAACAAAAACAAAAACTTGCACTATATCTTTTATCATCAATAAGCATCTTTTTGCAACATCATTCTTCATCAACTATGAATGCATGTGAACTTTGGAAATGCAATATTCTTGATATCATTTCTTAGATTTGATTATTGTCAGACTGATTCATTTTTGGTTTAAAAAATTTCTGAACTGATTTCCCTAAATAAATCCATGAAAAATAGTTCCCCATTAGGCCAGTGTTTTTTGATTTGTCGTTACTCGAACCCGCCGCCCCTATTTTTTCGTATTTAAAAAAAAAAAAATCAAAAATTTTTTTTTTTCAAAATTTTAAAATCACGAAATTATAGGTCTGTTTATACAAGTGATAACGTCAAGAAGCTGCATTCGTCTAGTGAATTTTTTCAGACCGATTTGGGACCGAAACTCGGCCCCATTCCCCTCCTAACATGATGTATATTTCGAAAGGGAAAAGGGGGGGGGGGGGAAGTCTTGGGAGGAAACGTCTTGGGAGGAACTTTCTTGGGGGGGAATAGTCTGACAACCGTATATTTCCCCTATTTTTGACAAAAAATCCCCTCAAAATGAATACTGACAAAAGTTTTTGATTAAATTAATTAAATGCTTGCCAAAATTGTTATAAAATGTCAGTTTCGATCAATAAAAGCGTTTCATAATCACTTCTTGCAATTATTTGATACCTTACAATTGAAATAGTCAGCCGAAAATCGCAGATTTTTCGTTTGTCATCTATTTTCGCGACCCCATTTTTTGTTAATTTTACCAAAGAAAACAGTGTTCAGAAGACTCAAAAAGATAACAATAGATTTTTTTCATTTGTTTCAACACAAATGCCTGTTGTTAACAGTTTTGTTACTGACACCAGTATTTTTATCTGAAAATTTAGTTATTTTTTCAGTGCAATTTTGGGCCGAAATTCAGCCCCATTCCCCTCCTAAAATGATATATTTTATCCCCAATTTTTTTTATAAAATATTCCCCTCAGAATAGTGACAACATTTTTTGTCTTACCTAAAATGCTAATAAATGTTTTTTGATTAATTTAATCAAATGTTGGCCAAATGTTTTATAAAAATGCAACTTCCCATCAATCAAAAAGTTTCAGAATCATTTATTGCAATCACTTGATACCTTACATGTGAAAAAGTCAGCTGAAAATCGCAGATTTTTTCGTTTGTCACCTATTTTCGCGACCCCGATTTTTGTTATTTTTTCATAGAAAATGGTGAACACAAGACTCAAAAAAGACAATGTTTTCAATTGAAAATAGCATTATTCATTTTATTCATGTGTGTTTTAACACCAGTGTCTGATGCTTTGTTACTGACAACAGTATTTTTTATCTGAAAATATTATGTTAAATTTCTGTTTCTTCTCTATATAATTGGGAAAAGAATAATGTAATAAAAGTCAATTAATTTTCAAGGGCATTTTGCTTGGGGAGGGGGGTGTTCTTATATCGGATTTTAGAAGAGAAAGCAGGTCCATGATGACACAAAGTTTGTCATGTGTAAAAAAAGTCTTTTTTCCCCCTCCTCCGTACGGAGCTTTTTAATTTCAAACTTCGAGTAACAAGAAATAAAAAAATTCTGGCCTAACTAGGAAAGGGTTTGGGGAAGCTGTGTGGACTGTTATGATTTGATTATTTATACTCATATATCACACATTTCTTAGCGCTATTGTGCAATGATGTCATTTCTAATTTCTGGAGGTTGACTAATTTCTGCAATATCTAAGAACCTGAGTGTCATATTGTTTATATAAAAAAGGGGCAAGATTAGGTGTGGTGTTTTTGAATAAATCTGTAATTTCTTAATTTTGTTAACTTTGTTAAAAAATGGTCTCAATAAAAAAAATTTGGGATACATTAAGAATTTTTCAGATTTTTTAAAGATATAGACTAAGTATATCAAAATAAGAAGATGAAGATGAAGATAGGTTTTCTTTATTCTCCCTATAAATTTTGTTTCTTTTTGGAAATTTCTGCAGCCCTTTTGTAAATGGCCAAGCGTTCCAAGCAAAACAGCAACTTTTAAATTGTTAATTATCTAATAAATTAAATTGTTAAAAATTGAGGGCCTTACATAATAATTATTACATCCAGGCATGTTACAAAAATTTATAATTTTGAAAATGATATATTGTATGAAACCACTATTATACATTGTTATATCACACAAACCAGTCATTCACACATTTAGGTAATATCTTTTAGATAATGAAACTACTGCACAGTGGCAGAATTATATATGGGACATATGACTTGGTAGATATATACATGTAAATACTGCATGACAATACACGATGCTTCTTTATTACATTTTCCTTATCTGAACATATAACAACAGTTTTACAAAAGCTGACATAACTGCATTGTGGTTATACTTATTATGATACCACAATATATCTACCTTTCTGAAATTTCCTCATTTTGACATATCAAATAAGTTTATTTAAAAGTTCAAGTGAACACATAGAATACACAATAGGGGTAAGGAAAATTCTCTTCATAAAATGGGATTATAGAATTTCCAAATGGTCATTAAATAGCACTTTTTTAAAACTTAAGTACATTTTCATGTGTTGATAATATTACATAAATTCAGTTCATGTCAATTACATAATTATATTCAGTAAATGTGCAACATATGTTTTGTATTTTGTTTTTCACATCAATGACAAAAGGAAAAAATCTGAATTTGTCCACATGGTTTCATTTTTGCCTTGCACCCAGCAAAAGAGTCCAATATCAGTGAGAGCTAAAAATAAGAAACAAGGATGTGAATCATCAGACTATGTGTCTGCAGTCTGTACTGTGGCATTTAGTGCATACAGTTATATGAAGTTTCATGTGCCTTTGTGCACTAGTAAGTAACCTGTGTACTTTATGTGCACTCATTAGCTTACTTCTATCAAAATTAAAATATCAACTACCACATTTGCACAATTTATTGCAGACCTGATATTTTGAATAATTATCATTTCACGTGATCACATATATACATGTTAACTGTTAAAGTACTTGTTACTTCGTCATCATGACTTACATTTCTATTTAGTTTCATTTTCACACTGTTAAAGCAAAATAATTTCTCATACGTAAAGACTGAATTGAAGCAGTAATATTTTTTGTTATAGGGTTATAAGAATTTCCAGGTGGGCAACTGCTTAAGTCTTTTTTGTTCAACCTGTTGATGAGCAGTTTAATTTATAGAGAAGCAGTTTAATTTATAAAAATGCCATTCATACTTCAGGATGGAGCTTTATGAAGTAACATTTCAGAATCCCTCGTATGAAATATTAAGTTTGGTACATTATAACATGTATACTTACAAAGAGAACTTCTCATTGTATGAGGGACTAGAGCTGTCAGTAACAATCGCCGTCCTACAACGTGTTGGTGCTACGTCAGTGTCCTCTGGTATCAACGAGATCATAACAAACGTGTTTGGTTGTTGCTTCAATGCAGAACTGAGTCAACTACCCTGGATCACATGTACTGTTAGCAGACCATAGTTCATGTAGGCAGACAACTTCAGTTGACCTGGAATGAAAAATAATAATTCATTATAGCATAATGGATAGATTAAACGAGACTTACCTTGGTAAGGTGAAGTTTGATCGAGATTTTATCAACTGTAAACTTCCTTGGGGATCACACAGAGATAGCGTGGCTTATCAGCATCTGGTCAGTTTTTAGAGCCTACAGCAGATTCATGCGGCTATATAATATAGCAACAAGGATCTGTTGTGTGAATACAGAATCAAACCAATTTCTTTAAAAAATGGGTGGGAAATGGGTGGGTGTGTGATCCCCAAAGAAGTTTACAGTTGATAAACTCTCGATCAAACTTCACCTTACCAAGGTAAGTCTCGTTTAATCTATCCATGTTATCAACTGTATAACTCCCTTGGTGGACCCAACAGAGATTTTAGAGTTGATTCTGTATGAAATATTTATTTTAGCAAAGGGATTAATTGATACTTAGCAGATAAGAGCACACACATTTTGCATGAAAATCTTTATCATGAAATATACATCTTGATAATGGAATATTATTGTAAACATGAGTATTTCAAGTAGTTGAAGTACATGTATTTAGATGCAAAATGGTGTTTTGAAAAGATATCTCTGCCTGATCTTTTACAGATTTGTTATATAATTTTTGGAAAGTATGTGCATTTTTCCAACCTGCAGTTTTAACTATTGTTTCAATATGTACTCCTTGAAGGTGTGCGGCTGATGCTGATGCCGCACGAGTGTTGTGTGCACCATATTGCATTCCTATTCCAGCCTTTTTTAATACAAGTTTTACCCATCTTGAAATGGTCTGACTTGAGACACTTTTATGTGGTTTTTGTGTGCTTATAAGCAATCTTGTTTTTCCCAGGCGGAATGGTTCTGTTCTCTTTAAAAACTGTTTTAATGTCTGCACAACACAGATATTAGGATTTTTAAAGTAACCTTCTAAAGTTATAGTTTGCAAATGATGCCCTGGTCTTGATTGTTTCAGTAAGTGGTTCATTTTGATAATGCATGAATTAGATGTGAACTGCAAATCCTTTAGTTCAATGAGATGAAGTGTTTGACATCTCTGCACAGTTGTACCAAGTTGCAAATGGCAGATCTAGCTGTTTGAATTGAACTGTATTTGAGTCCTTGTCTATATAATACCACAAAAAATGCCAAAACATTGTTCACCGATGGCTTAAGTGGATTATGTTTTGTGCCACAGAAACTAATCCATCGTTTAATGTAACTGTCATATTGTTTTTTTCCGTACTTTTCCTCCATGACTGGATGATAAGCAATGCAGCTTCTTTTGGTACTCCTCTGCTATTGAGCGATTCCCTGATAAGCGAAAAACCGCTAATCGCATCTTCTATAATGGATGACGCCTTTCTGGTTTGTGAGGAAGGTGAAGTATTTCTTGTGGTGACGGAAGCTGAAGAACTGGCCCGCTGACAAGATGAAGAAGCGATGGACACCATGCCATGTGTCGTTCAAATTGGTACCACCACTACTGCCTCTGTTTCTTCTTGTTCTATTTTTTGTAAAACTCTTGCCAGTAGACTGAAAGGTGGAAAGATAAAATAAAGCAATCCTGACCAGTTTAATGAGAAAGCATCAATAGCATATGCCCCTGGTTCTGGGTGTAAACTGACATATTTGTTAAGTTTCTTGTTCAGTCTGGATGCAAACAGATCAATGTCCATCCCTGGAAACCATTGATGTATTTGAGCAAAAATAGGTGACAAAGACCATTCAAGATCTTCATTAAACTTCCTTGACAGTTCATC
>JAFMSR010000014.1:10603302-10644809 GCA_022818135.1 Saxidomus purpurata | reverse complement strand
ATATTTTTATTATTTCTCTTTTTAGGTCCGACCTTTTGCTTGATATAGGTAGTAATATGTTTAAACTAAGCATGTGTGAAGTTTTATGATAAACTGACGCCTTTAAATCAAAGAATTTCCCTAAAATTTGGAAAAACTACAGTAATGTTGCCAAATGCGTTCGAAGTAGTCGAATACCTGGGGTGTTTTAGCTACATATCTAATTCTGTATTGAGAGCAATCTTATTTGGGCATGCATTATCTGGTGTCACAAGTCTGTTCCGTGCCCGTCTTCGTCTTGTGCAATAACAAAAACAGCCTGAGCTGGGCTATATATTCAATCTTGTTCTCTTGCAGCTGAAGCATGAACTTATATGGATATTTTATAAGTTCGTCGGCAAGGCCAGTGGAACATGGCAATGAGGTATTCAGCTTTTAAATGTGAATGTGAATTGCCCAAATTCCAGTTATCAAGCTTCTGTTTAGTGTACTATGATATTTAAATGGGTATGTTACGTAAACTTTCACAAAATTGTTTAATAAATACTTGGAAACAGAAATATTTTGTAATGAACTCCATCACTGAAACAACGTTTTTGTCACTCGTGTAAAATCCTCAGGGAATAAGTAGAGAGAACAAAATGCAGCCTACAGATAACTACAATTTAACTTTCAGTTTATCTAGCACTTTATCTTTAAAGAAAATGCATGCGTGTCGAAAAAGAACATAGCAACAGAGAAATTTTGATAACACATAAAGCTGATAAATCGCACTTCACCAAAGTATTATCAGCTTAATAAATATGTTTGTTGATCGTGGTCTTATTTGAATTGAATAAAAAGTATAAATTAAGTTTGTTTGACAGAAAAAGGTTACATGTGATTTGTCATAGATGAATACGCTTATTTGGTCTTACACGTAGATTTATCATATTTAAATAAATATAACTTCAGGGTATAGTCGTATTTTGATCACGCTTTGAAACTAAACAATCTTAAATGCAAAATGCTTGTACATGTATCTCTATCCCCATGGTAGTTTGTTTCTAAAGTGACGTATTCGTAAAAACAAATAATTTTATCTGATGCCACAAGTTTTTAGCCACTTGACTACGGACCTTATGATTTAAACAAACCGATCAAAACATGAATTAGATAAATTCAACCTGTTTCTTGATTTAAAACATACATAATGGTAGAGCTATCTAAGAATGCAGAGCAGAGGAAGGGAGATCACTTAGAAATAATTTGCAATATACAATGTTAAAGCTCTAACTAAAGATTTTTTTATTTGGAAATTTAGCATAACATTCAAGATTTATTACATGGTAATGAGGTTAGTACATAAGTATCTTCGGACGGCATGTTCTATCTGGTTAAATATTGAAACTATCCATAAAGATTGTAAAGTTCAGTTATACAAGTTCATTCAGATAAGGATTATAATTACACTATACTCTAATGAAGGCTGTAAGTCACACAACGTAAATGACTCTCGTATTCCATTTTTAAGTTTATAAGTACATGCATTTAAAAAAGGGTATATAAATATACATGTAATTTACTTTGCACATCTACAAAATTCCGTAATATTACATGCTATTGGAGGAACTCATCTTCACCGTGGTTATTTCTCTGAACCAATAGCATGTCAGACTATGTTTAAATTGAGATGAATATCAAGCTCATTGTTAATCATTCTAGTAATGCTGATTTGACGCGAAGCCAAATATAAGTTCTTAAAACATTAAATAACATCTACATAAATTATAAATAAACATATAGACACACGGTTTGCAAAATGGAGGTGGGTGTGAGCTTGGCGACAAAACTGGTAAGACAGTTACAGTTAAATATCCAATAATGTTATCAAATGTGCTGTTGTTGTTGATCTTGTCTTAAATTGGTCCAGAGATATACATTGCGAATGTGAGTGAAAGCATACAAATAACATTGCTTAAAGGAAAAATTGATAAATCAGGAATGAAGTTTCCTAATATAACTTTTAACGAATTCAAAAAATGTTTGAAATCATTCGGTCAACTGCTCGGCTTCATATAGCTTTTAGATTTAAAAAAAAATCGTTCATTTGGTAACTATGAAAATCTTCACACACTCAACAGTGTAACATGATTATCTATTCTCAAACTCTTGAGTTTAATTGTCAATTTCTTTTATACACCAGCATCTGTTTAGTTCTATTTGAAGATTGCTTTCTCAAGTCCCATCATCGGTGATTCAAAGAACAGCGATATAACAAATGCTGCGCCGTACGACAACACCAGATTTCCTAGGAAAAGGTACACCTGCAATGAAACAAAGTCCCGTTGATTACACAAATTTCTTGCTGTAAACCACTTTAGCCGATTGTTTAAAATAACTTTAACTCTAATGCTGTTGAAGTTTTGAATGATACAAAAAGAAGACTTCGAGAGCATAGTTACTTAACATGATTTGTAAATTGCCTGCAATATTATACAATATTATAAAATAGGTGCTTGTACAGTTACTCCTTTCTTAAGATTCTAAAGAAAAAGACAAAATAATTGTGACAAGTTCTTTTCCCCTTTTATTGTTAACAGTCTCGGCCGACCCTTAGATATCTCCCTGGGTGAACTTACTAAGACTCCAGACAGGAGTAGGTTGAAGAGAGACAGATACGGATACCGGGTACAAGACCATAGCTCTTTTACGAATAGACACTTTGTGACAAGTTTGCGTTTTAGTCAGAATTTATAAGATACCCTTAACTGAGTTGTTCTCTGACAGACGCAAACGATGCTTTCTATGAATTTTTTGTGTTTGTTTTAAAATTGGAGAAATATTCTTTTAGGAATAACGTTTTTCAGCCTTGTCATACCAGAGCCTTATGTTGGAGGAGGATAGGAAAATGGGACGACGTTGATAAATTTCGTCTTTGCCTTTTAAATATTTTTTTAATTGCCAACATCTGTAAGGTACAATGTCAAAAAGGGTAACTCGTACATGTAACACATGCTATTTGAACCTGTGTTTAATGGTTACCAATAGTATAAGCATATTTTACTTACAAAAATACTGTTACCATTTAAGCTAGCGTCAAGAGAACTCAATCAATGCAAGAACAGGATTATTCTCAATGGAAAAAAAACAAACTTACAAACTCACATCGTCAGTTATACGCAACACATTTAGCTGGGTCAAAACGATATGATATCGGGGGTTAAAATGAATCTCGAAATATAGGTGATCGAACAGGTCAAGATAACCACTGACGGGACAAGATAAACACTGACAGGTTATCATTGTAGTGTCAACATAAGATGCCCCCAATGTTCACACATTTTTGAAAAGATGCATAAGCAAAGATTGACCGATGTAAACATTTTGTATCCTACAAACAGGTCTACGTAGTGTACAAACAGGTCCACGTAGTGTACAAACAGGCCTACGTATTGTACAAACAGGTCTACGTAGTGTACAAACTGGTCTACGTAGTGTACAAACAGGTCTACGTAGTGTACAAACAGGCCTACGTATTGTACAAACAGGTCCACGTAGTGTACAAACAGGTCTACGTAGTGTACAAACAGGCCTACATATTGTACAAACAGGTCCACGTAGTGTACAAACAGGTCCACGTAGTGTACAAACAGGTCCACGTAGTGTACAAACAGGTCTACGTAGTGTACAAACAGGTCCACGTAGTGTACAAACAGGCCTACGTATTGTACAAACAGGTCTACGTAGTGTACAAACAGGTCCACGTAGTGTACAAACAGGTCCACGTAGTGTACAAACAGGCCTACGTATTGTACAAACAGGTCCACGTAGTGTACAAACAGGTCCACGTAGTGTACAAACAGGTCTACGTAGTGTACAAACAGGTATACGTAGTGTACATATATATTTTAAACTCAGGCTTTATAACACATACTTAAATTAATTTTTGTTAAAACTTGGAAAATTATCAATTTTATAGTTTGTATAGAAAGTGAAATGCAGTATTTTCGATACAAAATGATGCTACATCAGGTAAACTGAACATGTCAAATCTGGTACATGTCTGGTTTGTTTTCTTAATGACCTTCTGAAATTAGTTATTAAACCAAAACAAACTGATTATTCTACTTTTGCTTATTTTCTGATGAAAACTATTCTAGAACAAATGTTTGGAAGCTCACAGAAATGCCACTCTAGACCTTTGCTGTTATATAGCATTGCCGTACAGTTCTCCAATACCAACCGACATAAATGTTTCAATTCAATCTTCAAAACATCTTTGCTATTCTATTCAGTACTTTAATTTGAAATTTCATATGTCTTCTAGTTACTCGATCGGTTCATGTACCATTTAGGACAATAGCATGTTGGCGATTAAATATAAAAGAATGCACGAAGCGTCAGACGCGGTTATTGTATTGTGAAGAAAAATCGTTCATGAAAAATTATTGATAGCGCGAGAACTATTAGAAGTTGCGGTTTATCTTAGTACATTTAAATGAAAGTACGAATAAAAAGTGTATATTACCGTGTCATAGTCTGTAAAATAGAGAGCCTGCATTCTGTTCTCATAAAACATCATCATTACGAGAGGGTGTAGTAGGTATGCGCAGTATGTGAGCCGACCGAGGGGAACATAGGGACTCCAAGATAGTATATCATTGACCACCCCTGTAAAATATGACAAAACATTGCAGACGTGCAGTACAAATTAGTGTATGGAAATTCAGTTCATCATATTTATATTTACAGTGTCCCATTAGGGTCATCGCAGCACTGGTATACCTGCAGACACGAAAGCACGAAACTTCAATGTTGAAAAGTAAAACTTACTAATCATTTACATTTATGCCATTGACTATAATGTCTTATTTCCATTTTTGTTCCGGTTATTACCGCAGCAACTTTGATGTTTGGTGACGATTACTTTAATAAATGTATAATTCAAGGTAGCACTTGACAATAGCATAAATTTCATTCGTCAAAAACGTTAATACTTGTTTTTATTGTGATTAGAAAATATGTAAACTTGTATACATGTCTTGAAACATTAAGGTATTTTCAATATCGGAAATAATCAGATATAACAAATGATGGTGGTCATAATAACAAAAAGAAATTGGTCACTTCTTACCCGACTTCAATGTTTGAACATGGTTAATGCAACCAACTTTTTGTTATAGAGTGTTACCCTGATTTAGCAGCCAGTCTTATTCAGAAACCGATGATAGGTATGACACTTTATTGTGTATAGTTTCTTATTTCTTTTAGTAATCATGGGGACTATCATTTGTTTCGTTTGTATGTCTCGATTTTGAAAAGACGCATAGTTTTTACATACATTCATGTATTAAAAAGATACCTTTGAAGATTTTGGCAAATGAAATTCAGGCTTTTTTCTACGCTCCCTTCAAGATTTTGTATTATTCAAAAGGTTTTACGGTGTGCTTCTTCAAATACAAATGTAGTATTTAGATATTGCTCAAGTAAATGCAGTTTAAATACACTATCTTCAAACACCATTCCAGATGTGTTAGGTATATAAACGTTCAACCCACCGCCATTTCCTGTCGCACATGCAAATATGATCCAGCATACTGCCACGCCCCAGGCTGTCCGGAACAACGTGTAATAAGCAGTTGATGCACTAGTGGTAAAAATATGGCTGTCGTCTTTCGTGTATGGGCCATAGATAATCAACGTTGTTATCAAAATACAAAGAAACCAGCATCCTAAGTTGATTGGCTAAAATAAAATCACGGCATTCAACTGTAGTAGTGTTTCAAGAAACTTTATTCCTGTACCACGACGGTATATAGTAGTGTTTTAACCGTGTTTATGCAATATTGATGTAGAATTAAATCCAATCAATTTGTAAGTACTCAATGTCTAATACATGTGTATAAAGTATTTTTGTAAAACGAGCATACTGAAAGTTCCAAGATCTTTTATCATGTAGTAAGCATTCTCTAATCGCCATTGAATTTTATGTTGTTAAATAGTAGATCTAGTCAATGCAAAACTATAATTGAGAATGGTCGTAACTTGTTTAAGGTGACACATGTTTTAACAAACATACAAAGTAATTTTAACATATGGCATTTAAGGTGTTGTCTCCTTTTATTGAAATATTTGTGTATCATTTAGAATTACCTTTGGTATCTTCATTTTACAGTCGAATCTGTACAATGCATACCCTGTCAGCAGACCAACAATATACGGACCAATTCTCGTGTAGACCGGTACATACATCATGTCATTGTAGTGACCGTCTAGTCTGAAGACAAACACCAAAATATGTAATATGCTTTACTCAATCCTATTTCTTTGTAAAACAGTACTGGTACCTTTCAGAAGGCTTTCAGACAGCTACAGCTAGTCTAGTTCGAGTTACTACCTATGTACCAATAAGTCACATTTCATAGAAGTTTTATAGTCTTCATTGTCCCTAGCAATAGTCTCCGTCCGCTAGTCCGTCCGTCAGTCATTGTATGTATGCCTCCGTTCATCCGTCACACATTATTGATTGATCTGTTTATCAGGAATCATTGACTTGAATTTGATAGAGCTTCATGGACTGCTTCACTATCAAGAGGAGATACGAATATTATCAGCAGGCTTTTAGGATAGTCATTGCTCTTTACTATTTCATATACGTTCGTGTTTGTGCTATCACCATGGGTACCGACACTAGCATATTACCAGTATGATCTGGTTCAAATGTTTTTCATTAGATAGGCCCTTTCATATGCAACTTTTCACACACAAAAAATGCAGGGGGCATGGCTCTTGATGATTCTGAATAACAGAATTACATTTAGTTCCCTTTACAAACAATAATTAAATTGCAACTCGTTACCTGACTGATGTAAAATATTCATTGTACATAGTATCATTTAACTTACTTAGTAGGTGCATATGGTGATGCGCTTTGCACTGGGTATTCATGATCGTTGGTTATGACAGCGGTGGTAATTATTGAGGCAACCAAAAATACTGCAGACACAACTCCACCCAAAATGACATTACTGCAAAAGTTTTATATGGTAAACAATTGAAATACAACTTTTACTATGACTGACTTAAACCTTACTGAAAAAATAGAACATGGTCAACATAAATACTACAGTTAGGACAATATCATCACTAAAATCAGTTACATAACACAGGCAAATACCGCATACACCACTACGACTGAAACGTGACAAACATAAACACTTCTACATGTATTACTATTTTAGTACGATAATTATGAAATGGGGAAAAGTGAAACAGCAGACACATCTCTTATCGACTGAAATAAACGGCAAACTTCTAAGCACTGTTGTAAATATATTTTGGTTTTTCTAATTTCAGACTACTGACTGTTAATATTCTAATACCATGGGAAGTTGAAACTATAGTTGATGTTGAAATCTGGAGAAATGTATATTCTAGTGATTGGGATTTCGTGAGACAAAGTTTCACAAGTACATGGAATATGGTTATTGAACCGAATAAATTTACTCATAATGTACAATAACAATCTGCGTTTGAGAACTACTTAAGTTTTAAAATTTAAGCACAACAGCGGGTCCGTAGTTATATTAACAAGAAGATAATTTATAGCAAAAATACATACTATTGTTAACGATTGATATACAGTTTACAGATAAGTGTACCTAGGATATAATGTAGGTTCAAAATAAAACTCGATAGCCTACTTTCCAAAAACATGTACCTAAACTGATTAATGTATGGATTTTACTTACATAGATGATACCAGACGGTAAATTATATAGATTTTGCAATGCCCTATATTGTTAAACAATCACATAATACACGTACTGGAATAGTGGCAGTAAGATGAGCGGACTGAGTATGTACATCTGCATGTCATTTGCCAAGTACCATGACCAGCCCATGCACTAAAATAAACAATATTTTAACGTTATAAAATTACCGAACTTCATGTTGTGTTAAAAACATATTTAAATGTGAGAAGTTAGCAGTGAGCAGTGACTTAAGCACAAAGCATTCCATTTTATGTAGGGAAAATGATGCACTGCCACAATATACTGCTGGCAGTGAATTCCAGCAGTGCATTCAAAATATAGTGTAAAATTTCATTCACTGCTACTATGCACTGCTGGCAGTACACGATTAATGCACTGCCACAATGCACTGCTGGCAGTGAATTCCAGCAGTGCATTCAAAATATAGTGTAAAAATTCATTCACTGCTTCTATGCACTGCTGGCAGTAAAACATTTATGCACTGCCACAATGCACTGCTGGCAGTGAATTCCAGCAGTGCATTCAAAATATAGTGTAAAAATTCATTCACTGCTTCTATGCACTGCTGGCAGTAAAACATTTATGCACTGCCACAATGCACTGCTGGCAGTGAATTCCAGCAGTGCATTCAAAATATAGTGTAAAAATTCATTCACTGCTTCTATGCACTGCTGGCAGTAAAACATTTATGCACTGCCACAATGCACTGCTGGCAGTGAATTCCAGCAGTGCATTCAAAATATAGTGTAAAAATTCATTCACTGCTTCTATGCACTGCTGGCAGTAAAACATTTATGCACTGCCACAATGAACTGCTGGCAGTGAATTCCAGCAGTGCATTCAAAATATAGTGTAAAAATTCATTCACTGCTACTATGCACTGCTGGCAGTAAAAGATTAATGCACTGCCACAATGCACTGCTGGCAGTGAATTCCAGCAGTGCATTCAAAATATAGTGTAAAAATTCATTCACTGCTACTATGCACTGCTGGCAGTACAAGGTTAATGCATTAATCTTGTACTGCCAGCAGTGCATGGTAGCAGTGAATGAGTTTTTACACTATATTTTGAATGCACTGCTGGAATTCACTGCCAGCAGTGCATTGTGGCAGTGCATTAATCTTGTACTGCCAGCAGTGCATGGTAGCAGTGAATGAAATTTTACACTATATTTTGAGTGCACTGCTGGAATTCACTGCCAGCAGTACATTGTGGCAGTGCATCATTTTCCCTATATAAAATGGAATGCTTTGTGCTTAAGTCACTGCTCACTGCTAACTTCTCACATATTGATTATTTAAATCATACATTTACACATCAGACATCTTCGTAGAAAAATGCTGGTATTGAAACCAGTAACCTTTTCATGGCCTCACTATTCCTGTACACAATTTAGCATATGTGTTTATTGCATCATAAAAAGGTGAAGGGCTTGTAGCAAATGTTGTACATGTTTAAAACACAGAAATACTGAGAATATCATTTGCACGCGTTTCCAATTGAGTACTTCAGCTCTTCTTCAAGCAAGTATGAAATGTGTGTGCATGCATAATATAGCTGCTCTTCTATAATTACATATGTGTAGGTGACGACACCTACCATTTTGTCTGTTTTCGCAAAGTTGTTAATGTAGAGAAGATTTGTCCACCAGTTGTCCCTGCAGGTTGCCATGTACATGTTGTCACCATCAGGTTTCAGCGCGCCGTTTCCGATATATCGATACAATATCGTTCCGACCAAGAGAATCAGCATGTAGGGAGGTGTCAACCTACAGAATTGATGGCACACTGGTTTTATAAGACAAATACTTGCCCGTTATTAAGTGCATGTATTTTCGTAGCATGGCTAGGTCAGCAGCTGACATCCGTATTCGAATTAAACCCACGTGTTCTGTCTTGTTGACCAAGTCGACCACTGGTCACGTGTTGTACCAGTATAGTTATTGGATAATCCAAATACAATGTAATGGGTGAACTGATTTTAACGTTTTTACTGGAAATATCGAAACTGTCATAAAACGACTTTCACTTAATATATGACTTTTCACATGACCAGTTTACGGGCAAGATACAGTGTGAACATTTTTTTCTAGATATGGTACTCACTTAACAGCAGATTGAACATACTTGGGATTTACTTATTACAGCACATCAAAGCTGTGGAAGTTGAGGCAAGCAGATGGTTTCATTTAAATTCTAGTATGCATTAATTTCTTTTGAATTACAGCACGTTATTTTGAACATGGTGTAATGATTTGTATCTCTAATAGAGTGGTTCTAATCAAAATATGACCATCAAAATTTGTAATAAATGATAAATGTACCTCCAAAAACGATGAAAGTAAAACATGAACCAGTTGAGCTTCCTTGCCCCACCCACTTTCTTGAGTTCTCGCAGAGTCAAGTAGGCAACTAAACAACCGCTGAAGATTTAAAAGGTCGTAAGTTTGCTGTTTTTTATGCTCTCAAGCATTGCTATTATATGAATATAAAAGTATTTTCAAATGTATAAATATTATGCGAATATAAATATTTAAAAAAATACGTGTCTGATTTAGGCCATAACATGGGATATTTAACAGATAGAGTACTGTTTACGATTTCGAGGAGGCAACGTAATTGTTCTACCAAACAGTTCTCTATCTGATTTGTATCATGGTCAATTTCCCTATATTACCATACTGAAGCTATGCTCTTTTTCAAGTAGAGCACAGTTTTAAGCTCCGCCCCCTTTCACAAAGTAAGGTACCATTAATAGATTAGTTTGCTCCTCTGTAGATTCACCCAAAAACATAATACCAAAAGGTTTACTAATTAATCCAAACAATCAGTTAGTTTCCTTGTTTAAGTAAATCGAAACTTCGCTTTTTCATGACTGTTCATAGGCTCACTGATTTCTTTATGAATACCATTAGGTATATTTTTAAAAGTCTAACAAAATTGGTCAATACAATTATTTGTTTCTGAAATCTTGATTATGAGCTTACCTCAGGGCAAAGAAGCTGTCCACCGATGGTGTAGCGTAAATAATTGCCATGAAAGAGTACTGGTTAATTTTCATTTTGCCAAAGTCTGCCAAGTTTGCTAATGAAAATAACAAATATTTTGTATTTAAGTTTTTATTGTTCATGTAAAGATTTTGCAATTCATTTTACTTTTGATATAAATAGCTTTTTTAAAATTTGGATTAAGAAAATAAAGTCAAACAACTTACATGTATAGTTAAAGGCAAAATAAATTGTATGACCCAAGATAACCCATGCCATGCTTAAGAAACGAATCCCATTGATGGCTCCCAAACTTCCAGCCGCCTGATTGGTTCCGAGGAGTTTACGTGCATTGCTATAGGCTGAGAACGCTAAAACCGCCCTCACTAATCTACCTACAATGGAATGTGTTAGACGTTCTAGATTGCTCTATTTTGTGTGATAGTATTCACGGCATTCAATAATTTTCTGGTTGAAACGCTGTAAAAAAAAGTTTAGTTGTGTGGTTATATGCCCTTTTCATGTTGCTAATTCTTAATATTTAAGAATGTATCTGCTTATATTCTTCAAAGTAAACAGCATTGATATTGGCTCCAAAGAATTTTCAGAATTTACTATGAGCCAATCTGATTGCTTTGACCATTTAGCATATTTTGCATTTTTGACTTAATTCGCTTTTGAAAAAAACGTCAGTTGTCAAGAATCTTAAAAATAATTTGCACAATTACAGTCAAAACGAGTAGAAGAAAAGTAACATTTCTAATATCATGTTATGCTAATGTGAAAGTTTAGAACAAAGAACAAAATATTTTCTCACTTTGTTCTTTCTTCGGCTTAGCAGGTGTGAGACCGGAAGTAGCTATTATTCCGTTTTGTAAAGCAGTTCCCAGGTCTTGTTTTGGAGGAAGTGGTCCATTTTCAAGTTCCGTTACAGTGTATGCCCCGTTGATGTGTGACATATGAAGCATGTCGTTCTGATTAATAGTGTAAGACTTAGTTTCATTGTCCTCCGGCTTAAGCTGAATAGCAATTATGTCATACAGCGTTGCTATGGTGACTATACCCCCAAGAATGGCGAGGAAACATCTACGATATAAGAAAAATATTGATACATATTTGCCTAGTTACCATTGTTTATATATATTATTTATCGCATACTAGTACGTAGAATAATAACATCACAAACAGGTATGATGACTATATATTTATTTTACTCTATCCAGAGTTATCGCTCAGTACCTAATTTATTATAAGTGCAAGCGTGATAGAGCGAGCGTGACGGGAACAACAATCCAGGACCGACGGATTTTGGTATTTTATGTGATATGTATACTTAAATTCAAGTCATCATTTTTTGCGTGACCGACGTTGCATGACAACACCTTAAATGCCTTTTTGATGTAGAAGAGATCGTACATTACAGCTATGGCCTTGGAGTCCAGCTCCTTCTCTTCAACACAGGAAACTATGGATCTGCTTGTAAAAGTCTTTGGTGTTACAGCTTCAATTACTGAAAAAGGATCAGTGTATTCATAAATAAAACAATTAAACTATATATAGCATAGTACCAGACAGGTTGTATTTATAGCTTGATGAAAAACTTGATTGAGCCGCATGGGTAGCATGCATGAACATAACAAGAGAGTTATGGTGGCGATGTAAGCTCACCTGTTAACCACTGACACGTGTTTTGATTCAAACCATTGTTGCAGCTTGCGTGCATACGTTTTATCTATTTTATCAGTGTTGGTGAGAATTGATTCCGTGAGAGAAGTTGATGGTGAGAGAATAATTCATTCTTATATGAAATGAAGATTCAACCTCTATATACTGTAACAGGACCATTAACATTCTACCAAACGTACAAACAGATATATTCATTGAACATTTCTAGTACGTAACTGTATTTTAAATACGGAAAAGTCCAGTATTCTTATATTGACACTATCACAGCATCATGCATGGGAAAGACTACCTATCCTGTATATAGATGGGATTAATTTACAATTGTTTTAACTTTTTTGTTTGTTTAATGCAATAGCAAGCATATAGGAGTTACTGACTGTAATGTTGATAGCGCAAGCATCATCTGATAGAATTTTGTTAGATTTTATTTCATTTGATCGAACTTTTTAAACATTCGATCTCAAAACTCACACGGCATCAATTTGCTCATTCCTAAAGTTGAGGGTTTTAAATTCTGTTAGGTTCGTACCTTAATTTTGGATTTCTTTTTTTCCTTTTCTGTTAGTACTACTTTTAAATAACACTTCAAATTGTTATATATTCAGTTTTTGTTTACTAGAAGTTGTTGGTAAAGGTTTATGATTTTGCGAAACCACGACCATTTTGATAAACAATTTCGTAAAGCAATAGAAAATAATAGAGAGAGGCTTTAATACCAGCATTGTTGAAAACATCATATTGTTTTGTAATCAGGTATACTACACTTTCATGTTTGATTACACGATGAGTGGCTATTTGAAGTTTCGGACTTAATTGTGCGCCATGTACAATACGAAATGGAAGGCGCGAAGGTTTACATTACAAATCAAAATTTGTAAACTTGGTACTCTGCTATAAAAACAGGTTTACAAACTAAATCCATTTATCAAAAAAAATTGAAGGCTGAATAGTGCCACATTGTGCATGATGTTACTGTGAGGTTGTTTATGTGTTGCTATTTGCGAAAACGTTACCCTTATACAATTTATGCAGAAGCGATGCGTGCCTTGTATGTTGTCATGTCCTCTAGATTAGATGATTTTATATTGTTGGTTTTAGTGTCAATATGTGCTGTGTTTTTTCTGGCTTTTATGGTGTTTGGGGACTAATTGTCGAATTATTAATTTACAATATCAGCAAAAACTTAAACAAACAAAAAATTGCGCAAGAGCTGATTCTAAATATTTGTGTGAATGTTAACTGTACCTGTGTCAACAAGAATTTTAACGTCACTATTAGAACAATGATTGGATGCGCACGCACCAAGAACCATCATTTGAGATCCTACCTAAAAATAAAGAAATAGATGGTACGACATATGTATAAAATAATTAAAAGATATTTGACTTAGATTGAAGGATATCCGTACAGATCAGTAAAACATTATATATTTAATCAATGTTTTTTATGAAAACATCTGTCTACTCTACGAAGAGTAAATCCTATTTCGTTGAGTTATGCACTTTAAAATTAAACATTTCAGATTAAGGCAACCAATCTTTTAACATTGCTGCGCTATTATCAAGTTTGATATTACTAATGTTCTTGCCAGAAAATACATTACCGTTGGTAAAGTCATTGGTAAAAGCAAGCGACAATATTTCCCGTTAAATTCATGCAATGTGTGAGTGGTATTGTCAAAAGCGTCGGCATGGATACCAATGCATTCACCCATGTCACCCATCCATTTCAGGTCGTAACCAGCCAAATTGCTTGGTATTTTGAAGCCCGCGTCAATCACTGAAATTTATTTCTTATTAAGCTAGGTATAAACGGAATACATGTATTAGAACACAGTTGGCTGATCTACGGGATTGTGTCTTTCTTGTTGGCTTTAATTCCATTTATTCCAATTATAAGAATGAAGTTGCAAACCATAGCATGACGGAATAAGTAGAAAACATAGCTTGGCACTGAAACTTTCTCGACATTCATTTATATTTACTACGGTAACAAATTATGGAATTCAAAATTCCTGTTTGCTTGCAACAAAATGGATTGAGACATTGGTAGATTGAGAAATAAATGGAAAGTTAAAGAAGAAAAACTATATTAATTGTGTATAATAAAATCAAGTATCACGCGTGCTACCCTCAAGAAAAACTCTCATTTAAATTTTATTCAGATTCCCGAATATAACAGATACGATTGCAGTTCCACTTTTATAGAAAAAAAGAAGGCCTACACGATAGACAACATTGACAACATATGCCTACTCTTAATTTGGCAAAACAATCTAGCAAGCAAGGGAAATGCTTTTGAAACAGGCCTCTGAACTATATGGCAAGGTTGTAGATAAACACAGTAATGATCCTACGGCAGTGAATTCGGAGGTCAACTGGAACGTAGAGCCGGTAGTTTACGGTGGTGTTTTCATAATTATACGAGTCTCTGTAAACAGGCACCACATAATTGAAAGGCCTACACGTCAATGCACTATTGTACCGACAAGCAGTTACAACAAGAAAATAAACC
This sequence comes from Saxidomus purpurata, assembly GCA_022818135.1. Lineage (NCBI taxonomy): Eukaryota > Metazoa > Mollusca > Bivalvia > Venerida > Veneridae > Saxidomus > Saxidomus purpurata. Next base: position 10,629,886 of record JAFMSR010000014.1, on the reverse strand, counting down.
AACAGAAAACAGTTTAAAATATCAATTTTAGTTAGATACAGTCAACTATTTCACTGTTTTACAAAAATATAGTTTTATTGCATGCTATCCTAAAATCTTAACCCTTCTTTTTAAAGTTAATAACCCCAAAGGTTAAAACTTGCACTGAAGATGAAAAAATAGCTAATAGGAACGCCAGAGCATGTTTTAAGCGTAGAGTAACGCTGCTCGAAGAAACCTTGAACTCGGAGTTCAATTCAATGTATTTTTTGTTTTTAATTTTACTCGATTTCAATGCCACTGAAGGTGTGTATCATCCGTCTGTGTCCATATTTAACTAGTAGAATCTTCATCGGGGCACTTTTTCCAAATATATATTGATATATGTATACAAATATACAAATATTTAACATTGCATAGATGAGTAACCGAAACAAGGGTGAGGGGAGAGGTTCATGTAAATGTATATTCAGTGGACACCCCATTAAACAATTAACGGAACCGTCCAACGTGAAAAATGTTTCTTGGTAAGTTTTGAAAATAGGTTGTTGTGAGGCTACTTTGTAATTAGTAACTCTTCATATCAGTTATTCAACAACATATTTTAGAAGCAATTTTTTCCAATCCGTATGTTTTAATATTCTTATAGGAGGTTATTTTAAAAGATGATTATATAACAATTACATGTACAAGTTTTACTTACTTTTCCAAGCCCAGCCTTTAAACTGTCCGAGTCCTGTAACCAACATTTGAAGGTCATTTCGACAGGTTTCACTTACACCTTTTAACGCAAGAGTATTTATATTTTTGGTCAGGTATCCTAAAGCTGTGGGTATGAGCTTGGTCGGATCTGTGAACCCTGACTGTGAAAGCAGTGGCAACAAGGGAGCCAACATCGACATAAAGTCAGCACTTCCAGCAGAGTTGTTCCCCTTCCCCGTCAGGCCATTTGGAAAGTTTCCTTTGGCGGCGCCTTGTATCAGTCCTTCTATTGTTTGAGCAAGACCGGCTGTTCCGGGTGTGTTAGCCGTCCCAAGTAGTTTCTCCAACATCCTGATAGCATCTCCGAGAGCGTTTGTTATATTTGCGTTTATTGGTATATTTGCTGCAGGAGAGGTGGTGTTGTTTACACAATCCCCTGTATTAGAATAGAATATGAGTAAAATACTCAATACTAAAGTTACACGAATCATTTTCCTTTGCAACCAGTACTGCCTTGCCGGCTTTGTTATTATTACTGACAATATTTTCACAAGATCGATATAGTATCATCGCGATAACAACATTTCGCAACGCCAAGATCTTACGGCCTCTAAATGTGACTAAACACTCCGTGATCATTTTAAGGTGAAACAAGAATATAAATGAACGATTGACTTGACTGTGCAATGCTTCGTGTTGTGCGTATATTATGTATGTGTTGTTCACTACTTTCACACTTGACAAAAGAATGTCCATGATATAGTTATTATATAAGATGAAGTGTTTACATTGTGTGCTGCCTAGTCTTATAGTTTGAAGGTTCAGTCTTCTGGATCCAGTTGTTCGAAAATTTAACCGACTGTTAAATTAATGTGAGGAAAACTTGTGTGCTATTTGAAGTTTACTTTAAAGATTTATTTTGTTTTCCAGTGACTTTAAGACATTCAATATATAATAAAGTCATTCAAAATGTTTAAATACAACCCCAAATTTAATTAATGGAACAGCCGGATCCTGGTGACTGCTGGCGAGTGCTGTGTCTGAATGTGATAAGAGAATACTTTTAATTGAACCTGTTACTATTGCAATACATACTAGGCAATAGATAGGCTTTCAGCTGTGTGGTTTTATCACTGTCCTATCGGGTTAACTGAAGAAGCCGGTGTGCAACATCGTTGTGCCGGGACCACGATGGGGGGGGGGGGGGGGGGGAAACCTTGACAGAGTAACTCTAGGGGGGGGGGGGGGGGGGACAATCCAAGGTGGATACAGACAAACTTTCAACCCGTATTTCGTTTCTGAAATAAACATTGAACGTGATTGCAATACATTAGAACTTATTGTTTCATTTAAGCTGTGGACCACGTTTTCGTTTTCAAAAATAGATGTCAAATGTTTTGAAATGCTAAATGGGTTTGTCTATTATTGTATTAACTAAATGTAACAGTAGTTCGGATATATATTCACCTTAAACCATTTCAAAAGTCTCAAGTTTTATCACATTAATACAGATACTGACCCAATACCCCATACTGATAAGTTTCAAGTTTCAAATTTATAAAAGCATGTACGGGTGACATTCTATCACAACTGATAAAAATATTTACATTTTAGAGTGATACGTAGTACCGTTATCATAGGTGATAATCACAATTTCAAAATAAACATTTAGTAGATGTACTGATATGTAATCTCAGTAAAATGAAGAGTACCAAAGTTATTATTATTCTTTTTTAGATGTTTATAAAAAACAAAAAAAAAACAAAAAACAAAAACCAAAAAAAACATTTACATGTGTATCTGTATTACGATCTACGATTTTTATATGGTAACGTCTGCAATGCTCTATAGGCACGTACTCATGCTTTGATGCTATTTTAAAAGCATTTAATGGTAGTTTAATCAAAATAAAAGTGTGCTACAAAAGTATTACAACTGGAATTACAATAGTAATGGCCTCACACCACAATATCCCGCAAACGTCTGGTTCAATTTCTGGTTACAATTTTGGTAACTGATATCATTTGCGGCCTGTACAAGCATGTACTTTTCAGTATTCTAAATGGTTTTATCATCTGCTATTCATAATTGGAGCAATTTAGCCGCCCATATAAGAAATGTGCTTATTTTAAACAATTTTAAATCTGATATTAAGCGAAAGGAACAAAGGACACCGTCTTACTTTTACACTGGAAACAGACGAGGTCAAGTCCTCCACTATAGACTTCGTATAAAGAGCGGTAGTCTTAATTATCACCTCTTTCTACCCAATATAGTTGAGTCTTCTCTCTGTTGCTGTGGAGAAATTGAAAACAGTCAAAATTTCCTTACTTATTTATCAGTGTAATCTTTTTTCGAATAGTCGCAACTCACTTCTCACTAAGTTGCGACTCAATTATTATAAAAAGAAACTTTAGAAAGGTTGAAAATCTCATAGACATCATTCTAGATGTTTATTCTCAACATGTGCGCCTATATACAATTTCAGGTCACACTTTACTTGAGTGGTCAATGATGGAAATGTGATAGTGTATTTTTATTTCAAAAATGAAATTCACGACAAAAAGAGCTTTAGTGAAGCATTTAATTAAAAAAAACAATTTAATAAACTAAGAACAATATAGCAGACATCAAATTTCAAGTAATTCATCTGACAGCTTAACACATGTCAAGACACTTCCAGGAGTTTGACTTTAAAAATCGGTACCTTAAGGTGTGGCAATATGTATAATAGACAGCCAGACACATCGTTTTCTAGAGATTTTCTGATATATTCTTCCAATTCAATGAAAACTTATGATCGTTCTTTAAGACAATCCAATTAAGTCATTTCTAATTTCCATCGCCCGTGTCCAAACTTAGATGAATATGTTAGCTGTGGGCGTGGTGTCTGAAGTTTGTGTTGCCCTTCAAAAAGTAGGGAGAAGGCATCAGAGCTACCGACACATTTACGTACGTTCCTGTAAAGGATTTCAAAGGAAACATGCGCAGAGTTAAAGCTTTTGAGAGTTTTAGCAACAATGTTTGCGGCATTGTGGATCTCCTTCATATCTACAGGCTCCTTCCTACCTGGGTACCCTTCAAACTAGCCTGTACGATATTTTCAAACAACACAGCAAAGTTTTCATGTTCCCCAATTTTAAAGCACACTTACTGATCGATGACTTTACATTCTTATTTAGCCTTGGCAGTCATAATCTTTCCATTTAAGACGGAGTTGGAAAATATTTGAATACTGGAAAATTACCATGGTAAACCATGGAACTGAAAGGAAAGAGACAGCAAGCAATATGCATGAGCATTATGGATACAATTCAGTATTCCATGAATAATAATATACACAATATCTATTCAAATAACAAGACTGGACTTTTCTAAATAAAAATATACCCCTTACCAAAGATACAGATATGAATAAACCCCGATCTAAAATTCACCGCAAGACCATGCAAATGTAATGATGTTATCAAACCGCTTTAAACATACGAATAATATTTAGACGTCGTAATCATCTAGCCAGTCACGAGTACTTTGCGGCGTCGGTGTCGTCATACAGCGAGTGAAATGGTTTTTTCGGTCAGAGGGGTCCATGGGCGCTAAACAGAGAAACGATTCGATATGGCCTAAGATAAAACGGGGCATGCTTTATAAATATCAATATAGTTTTTATATAGATTGTGACTATAATGATGTTACAACAAATCAATTTAAAGACGGAAATATGTTTAATGTATTCTTACCTATTCGGTACCAATTGAACTTGTTGTGCCGTGCATTTTTCTGGAAAAAATGTTGCAATTTTCTTCTGCACGTTTAACTGAACTTGTTGCGTCGTGTTACTTAGTGGGAGACAGTTGCACTTTGTACCTTCACGTTTTATCAAATATGATTTATGGGTTATTACGGAAAACTTGTTGGGTTGCTTTGCATAAGCACAATTTGTTGGTTGAATGATATATAAGTGTTACTTTCGCATTACATAGAGTATAGAGCTACGAGACAGTCTGTCATAAGGTAAGATTTTATTTCAAGATATTTTTTTTCCAATTACAATTTATTTATGTTTATTTCATTATAATACAACTGAATTACAGGTTGCATACATGCAGAGGGCAACTATGCATTATCTTACGCGTGCTCATTTGTCATATTATTTTCGCTGTTTCATATGGAATAATTTATTTTATACATGCCAATCTGTGGCGATTTTCTGTTAAAATACAGTTATTGTTATTGGCATCACTGGACTCGGGTCATTTGAAGGCCATATTTTTAACAAAAACAATCCTTCTTACTATTTCATTAAATCGCACGTACAATTTTCTGATTAAAGTGACGAGCATGAATATGGGAAGTTCAATTAACCAAAAACAAGTCCAAACAATAATTGTCACAGTACATGATGCGTTTATATTCTAGCATAATTATGTTTCCTTTTTAAAATGGTTTAACAATCGCCATAGAGACACTGCGTCTCTTGCGCAACCCTAAGGTTTTGGATTTAGAATACAATCTCATATAAATGGTCCAAGGACAAAATCATACATGCCGTTCGACCTCTCCCGCTTATATGTGAAAATCTCGCTCACATGTGAAAATGTGAGAAGTGTATAAGTTGGATAAATCCTAATAGTAAAATAGACGGCTAAATCAGTTTGTTCTTAGTGTCCTCTGTATTTGAAAGTTTTAAACATATCCATATAAAGGGAGATAACTAATAAAATTCAGAATAGGCGACTCAATAAATGGTTTTTGAACATTTCACTTTCTTTTTACTCCGTTGAATATAGACTTCCTTTTATAATGGTGATGTATGCTGAAATGAAATAAAGCAAGATTATTTAAGATATGAAATTACAAAATTAAGAAGATGCGATCTAGAAAAATATGTGATTTATTACAATATCCTATAGAATCGTGTGAAATATGAAATAATTAATCGAATTATTTCTGCATTATCCTGCACATTACAAGCACAAAATGAAATAATGAAAAGTCATAGCCGTGAGATACTTATTTTCTATCTTGCATGCAGTTTGAATAAATTTCCTTTAGTTATACCTGTGTTATTCTACTTCTACAGAAACTTACCAAAACTAAGTTAGGATGAGTCTTGAAAACTCTATAAAGTATTTCTTGTGAGAAAATCCAAACTGCCCTTTAAACCTGTGTTACTATTTAAACCTCTTTAAACATGATATTTACCAAGCGTACAACCTTGATATATGAATCAGTATAGGAGTTTTATTTGTGTTTCATGTAACAATAATAATCGATTTAAAATTCACCAAATTTGTTCAGTACAGTTTGAATTCTCTGTTAGCGAGAAAAGTATTTCCGCTACTAGTCTCAAAACTCTCAAATATGTAGCTAGTTTTTTAAGTACTTTGAAATTAGGATAGATTTTGTCTTAATATTTCAGAGTACAATGAAGTTCCAAAGCATTGCCATCGTTATGTGTGTTGCACTGTTGGTGTGCATATTCGAACCAAGTGTCGGCCAGAATTATCCTAATTATTACAATGATAATAATGGTTATTATCCCGGACATTACCCCTACCCTCAAAACAGGCCCATCATGCATTATCATCGCCGTCGTTATTCTCACGGTACTTCACTTGTTGGAGGAAAGTAAGACTTTTATACGTCTGTTTATTTTCTACTGACTAAAACTAAAATGCTAAACGGAACAATGTTTGATGGTTATTTGTAACGTACAAAAACATACTATATTCACTACAATTGCAAATATATTTATATTTAGCAAAAAGGGCATGTATTCAATTCAGATGTGCCCTTCCGGTAAATAAGATTATTTCTAAAGTCGCATTAGCACTTTGGGTAAAAATTTACTTGTTGCTCTCTTTTAAAATCAAAAACACCTGCTTTACATATAACGCAGTTTTTATTTCAATGATATAGCAAAACGGAAAAAAACCGCTGTCTGACAATGTTTATTCTTGGGGAAGAGACAACAATGTGAAGGAGATATTTATCTTTACAATATTTCAGACTAAATAGAATATAAACCCTATCATTGTTCTATTCGTAAAGTGATGAGGTTTATTATTTATTTATAAGTGTCTACAGTTCTAATGAGACTTTAATGTCTTACTGCACACCTTTGTCTTGTCTTCTATGACTTCAAGACAAAACTGAAGATAAAAATACTTTTAATATGGAATACAGGAGCAACATTTTAATAGAAAAGTTAATAGTTTCAGTCAATGATAATTCACTTGCGAGACAGTTTTATGGGAGGAAGTCTTTACCTTATTGAAAACATGCTATTTATGTTTTGGACATGTGCTTTATATTAAAATATGCATTTGTATCATAGGTCTCAGATAATTTTTATTAAAACATGAAATTTTATATGAAACATCTACAGTTGTTGTTTCGTATGCTTTACAAAAATCGTGACATTTATATGCCGTTTATTTATATCACAGATCTTTATCGTTTTTTGTTATTTTTGTATTCAGATAGACAGCAGAGAACAATGGGAGAAATACCTGAGCGACATCATTGCAAACAATGTTGCTGTTGAAACATGAGTTTTTGTGTTGTTTAAATAAAACATTGTCGAAGCTGCGTCTTTATTTTCTTATATTATTTTATCGCAAAGGGAGAAAACTCATATCGATTGCAATCAAATTGATTACATAGCTTTTTAATGCCAAATGGGAAGTAACTCGTAGCAAAGCTAGCCAGATTTATTGAACACTGAGAGATAACTTCCTATTTTGATAGAAAAAGATTCGAACACGAATCAAAGCTGGCCACTGTGATGTTACAATTCACATGATTGCCGTGTATCACACCGGCGTTTAACATATTAATATAAACGATTAGAATTTTCCTTCTGTTACACTGCATAGCACCATTATGTTTGTTATTTTGTTTTGTGATAATCAAGGATACACCTTTAGTTATTTTCCATACAAATAAAATTGACCTTTGTAATTTTTTTGCGTATGTTTGCGCGTGTTTGACTGGAGTCCTGCTGGAATCTTCCGTAGGCTCATCAAAATACTTCAAGATAATATGACGGAGGTGTCCATTTTTCCGACATGAACATTATCGGTTCTGGTTTGACCAATGATAGACTTAGATATCACTATATACAACATATGTATGAACTCAATTTTGCCAAGCTCAGTTGACTCTAGTCTTGGAAGTGAAAGTTTTCCATAAATTTGGTGTCCATAAAATCAAAACCCCGGCTCACACTCAACCAGCGGCTCATCCCCCAAAAGCCAGAACTGGAACCTGTACCGTGCAGGGACACCACCTAGGACTGCCAAGTAGGCAACTTTTGAGAACAACTCAACCACCGCAACAACCCCCTCCCCCACCCCGTCACCAAATAATCAATATTAAAGTGTCCGTCCTAAATCCTATCAGAGCAAGGATGAGCTGTTCAGTAACACTAGACAATTAACTTCTTCATCTTGAATAAAATCTTCATCCATTTTGGCAAATAAAGGGAATTTAATATAAGAGGGTTATTAGTAAAGAAACGTGATCAAGCATGCCAATTGTGTAGCACGAGAATGATCTGATCTCGACGAGAGCCAATCCGGCTAATGAATCACATTACTATATTAATAACCCTTTTATTATATACCTTTTGACACTTGTCTGCGTGAATAAACTAAATTAAAATGACATTTTGAGCATAAAATTGAAAAAGCTCTTTTCAGCGCAAAATATACGTAGTGTGCGACGTAATTTTATTGACGTCATCGTATTAACGAGAAGTATAGACCCAGTCAAAAGCGTCGTTATTAACGTCATGTGTATTTTAGGGCCAGTTGAATGCACTCTTACAAATAAAGCCACACTGCGTATTACACGTACACACAATACAGATTTTTTTCTGTCAGGCTGTATTTGATAAAAAAATAGCTACTCATTTTTGATAAGACATATGATGGGTAAAACTTTAAATATATGAACTGCACACTGTACCGGACAATATGATTACATAATGTCCTGTATTATAGTTGACTGTTGTAAAGAATAAACAAAATATATGAATTATAATAATATTTGAAACACTATATTGATTTGATCTAATATACACATTTTTTTTGCACAGTGTCTTTCAAAATCATTAAAACGGAAATTATAGGGTGTTAACAGTGCTTTTTTGATACTTGCAACTGAATGTACTCTTTGGAATGGTCGTAAGAACTTTTTGAAAGTGTTTGCGACCATCATAAGCCAGATGTGCCGGCACGAATATCAAAATCACAAGTGCTCAAATAAAATATAATAGGGTCATTGTTATAGTAACGTGATCCAGAATAATTTTTCCGGATTTATTTGAGTCGCGCGTCATCTGACCACGACGAGTTCCAATCCGGCTCATGGATCACAATACAATGTACTATACTAATAACCCTTTAAAAACTCTTTCTAGCGCTAAATGTGCGTTGTGTGCGACGTTATTGTATTGACGTCATTGTATAAACAAGCAGTAATGACGCAGTCAAAAGCGACGCTATCTCTATTTTAGAGCCAATGAAATGCACTCTTTCAAATAATGGCACTGTGTGTATTACACGATTTTATTTCTGTCAGGCCGTATTTGATGGTTGAATAAAGGCTAAATTTTTGACAGAATATTTATAGGTAAATAGTAAAACAAGAAGCATCAAAGGGCGCCGAAAATAGTTTCTATTTCAACATTTATTAGTTATACGGTTTTTGCATATCGCAATGTAGCCTGACAAAAACGTATAACGATTTTGTTATACTGCAACACCCCTGTTTTATACCCCCTTCGCACACACGGTTTTTTCTTACGAGTCCTTACGGATCGCCAACTCGTAGTCAATCGCAAGCATCCGTACATAACTCGTTGGTATCCGTTCATAACTCGTCACAACAAGCCAACACTCGTGAGGATCCGTGAAAGTAGAGGCAAATTTTTTGACATGTCAAAAATTTTCTTGCGATTGTCCACGGATAACATTTCCGTACATAACTCGTAAATAACTTGTAACAATCCGTCAGTATCGTAAACCGGTCGCAACAACATGTAACCCTCCGTAAACTACTCGCAAGAATCCGTAATTGTCGCGTAAACAATTTGCTTTACGATTTGTTACGGTTAGTTTACGTTTGTTTACGGACTATAACGAGTGCTTAAGTGATGTTTACGATTTCATTCACGTCGTTACAATGGCTTTACGGATTATTAAGAATTATTACGAGCACTATACGTATAGTTACGACAACTTAACGAATACATACGTATACTTTAGGATTTAGGTAAGGTTTATCTATTTGCTGTTATCCTTAAGAGTGCAAGGAGCAATGCAGAAATCGTTGATATGACTGCAATCGTTCTCTCATATGCCATGTTGTCCGCTGGATGTCAGCTGTCGAATGATACATAGAGAATTGCATACTTTTTTGCAAAAAAAAAAAAACCATATGGACTCGTAAATACTTGTAACTAACTCGCAACTATTCGTAACAACACGTTAACAGGTCGTAATTTACACGTAAAAGCTTTATTTAGATGAATCGTAACATTCCGTAACATACTCGTAGCAATCCATAAAAAGCTTGTATTGCTCGTATTTATCCGTGGTAACTCGGAATTAATCGTAGATTTTTGCCGTAAATACATTGTAATAACTCATAAAAGTGACCAAATCGTAATGATCCGTGTACTTTTACGAATTTGTGCCATACGTAAGGATTCGTAAAAACAAAAATAATATCAAACAGGGAATGCCACGTACCAAAAACGCAGCCTCCCCAAAACGAACCCCACAGCACCCAGAAGTGCACACCACCAACACACACACACACGCACACACACACGACACACACACACAATCATGTACACACACACATATACACTACCAACACACACTAGCATACAAAGCAAACACACGAGGACAAAACGAACAATTAAAAGGAACACAGTGGGGCACCGCCTTGGAACGGTCAGTGGCAAAAACACCACTGGGGAGCTTAAACCGGTTTATGGTGCGCACCCAACCTCACTCTTACCCCCACCATGTTCCAAAGTCACAGGACAGTGTAAATAAAAGTAATCCCTGCTAGGTGAATCTCTAACACACGCAATGGAAACAAAAGGCATGGTATGTAAAAAGACAAATCCGTGTGTGTGAAGGTAGCATTACTTTTATTCTCATGTTTAATCTGTAAAATTAATCAAAATTAATGCTTCTCAATTTGTATACGTTCTCAAGTAATGTACATGTGTGGCGTTAAATAGCTAAAATTAGCTTTTTGATAAGCAATCATTATTAGTTTGATTTGAATGAAAAATTTTATGAATATTTGCAGAAAACATTTAAAATCATGGTGGTTTTAAAGCTGAAAAAAAAACGGAAGAAAAATTATTTTAAAAATTGGGTTTGACCGGGATTTGAACTCCACCCGTAAAATTAGGCGGTCATCAGCTTACCCACTACACCACGGAGACTGACTTTAAAGCATGTGGTAAAAAATAAGCTGATATTATAATTTTGCAAAACCTATAAGGGAGAAGTTGTTTTACGTTTTCGTATTTTTTTCTAAAAGATATGAAAAGGAACATTACAATTAAACAATTACGTTTTAATGAAGGAAATGTGTATAATCAATATTTTAATGTCTATTTCGTATTATTTTAGCATACAGTTAAAACCATTTTTCTTCGCATTCTAATAACCGCTCCTACCATGTACTTCCGGAAAAACTATTCCATAATAGGCCGCCGCCGTCATCGGCGGCGCCAATGATGGGTTATACAAATTTAATTCTATGGACTGCACACTGTGCCAGACAATATGATTACATAATGTCCTGTATTATAGTTGACTGTGTTAAAGAATAAACAAAATATATGAATTATAATATTTGATACAATATACCCATTATATCTAATATACACAATTATTCTACACAATATCTTTCAAAATCATTCAAACGGAAATTATAGGGGGTTAACAGTGCTCATTTGTTACTTGCAACTGAATGTACTCGTTTTAAAGGTCGTAAGTACTTTTTAAAAGTGTTTGCGACCTTCATAAACCAGATGTACCAGCACGAATGTCAAAATGACAAGTGCTAAAATACAATATAATTAATCTAATAACTTTAAGAAGCATGGAGTTAACAACGCCGAGTTTAATACGTTGCTGAAATCATAAATATGACGTAAAGCATGGGCATCTTCCTAGAAAATTGAAGATTTGCCTATCAATAAACTATGCTTCGAGCCTGCTATAAATTAGATGACTGTACGTTTCGGTAAAAGATACACGGTCACTTAATTTATATTGCAAATATGTTATACTTACACAATTTTCACCTCTTAATCTCCCAGAAGGGCGAGTATATAGTATCTGTCCGTCACGCGAACTTGTCCGGGGTATGACTTCAAAACTATGAAAGATATTTTGTTGAAACTTCAGGACCTTGAGGGAAAGCGCAGTGTACAAAACTATAACTGTATCTTGTTTGCTATTTCAATTAGCTTCCCTTTGTTATAATTCTTGTCCGGAAATAACTCCGAACGTACTGAAGGAAATTTACTTGTACTGCACAGAAAGATGGAGGACATTCAAAGAAAGTCCAATAACCAAGAAAATTTAACTATATCTTGCCCCCTTCTAAAATTGTCTCCCTTTATCATTATTATCATTTGAAATTATGTTTGTTTGGAGCAAATCTCAAAAATAATTCAAGGGATTGACTTTATACTTCTTACAAAGGTAGAACATCTTAAAAGGAAGAGCAGTGACGAAGAAACATAACTCTTCCCTGCACATTTGTTTTGATTATCTCCCTTGTCATATAAAATTATGCTTGCATGGGACATACCTCCATAACCATTTGATGGATTGACTTTATATTTCATATAATGGTAGAGGACATGGAAAGATCAAATATAGATATATGCAAATGTACGTATACATGAATGTATTTATGGCACATGTATATGCATGTTTAGGTTTGCATGGCGTCAATTTATTGTGGTTTATTTAATTTACTATTTGTCTATGATACATGTATGTTATTTGTAAATATGTTACTATCTCCCAAGAGGAGGATATAAAGAAATAAAGTAAAAGTAAGTAAAGGCGTGAAACATTACTTCTTAATGATATCTAAAATGTGGGAGAGGGGTTAAGAAAAGTTAAAACTATTGTTGCAAAGTACATTGTAACCCACGCACATTTGGCTAATGCATAATACAAATTATAAGGCAAAAGTACACGCACAGATTGCAATAGGCAAGAAAAACATACTGTAGTGTATTTCTGTAGAATCGAGTCACAGTAACATAATGGATCCACTTTACCCAATATGGGAAGTTAAAGGCATTGCCGGATACCGATCGAACAATAAAAAATGTTCACTATTTTCTAAAACGTTTACTAAGGTGGCTGATTTGCGCAATTTCGCCCCGCGACCCCGCCGAGCGAAAGCTCGAGAATTAAGCAGTTGAGATGGCGGGGACGCGGGGCGTTAACACGCTAATAAGCGAGGGCGAGGGGCGAAAACACGCTAATAAGCGTGGGCGAGGGGCGAAAACATGATAATTAGTGGGGGCGCGGGGCGAAATGTCGAGATTTAAAAATATATAATGGTTAATGGCCTCACACCACAATATCTTTCATGTCTTGTTCCGAAAACGTCTGGTTCTATTTCTGGTTACAATTTTCGTAACTCTGATCATTTGCGGCCTGTACAATCACGTACTTCTCAGTATTTTAAATCATTTTTACCATCGACTATTCGTGATTGGAACAATTTACCCGCCCATTAAAGAAATGCGCTTACCTTAAACAATTTCAAATCAGAGCTTAAGCAAAACGAACAAAGGACACCGTCTTACTATTACATTGAAAACAGAAGAACTCAAGTTCTCCACTGTAGACTTCGTATGAAGTGCAGTAATCTTAATTATCACCTCTTTTTACGCAATATAGTTGAGTCTTCTCTCTGTTGCTGTGGAGAAATTGAAAACAATCGACAGTTTTTTACTGAAGTGTAATCTTTTTCTAATTGTCGCAACTCACTTCTCACAAATTTGAGACGTATCACGGAGAACTACACTCTGGAACCTTTGCTTTTTGGTGATGAATCACGACACGATAGAGACAATAAAAAATTTTCGTCTTGGTCTAGTACTTAATCATAGACAGTACACTAGCAAAGTTCTATGCTCCTGCGTTTATGAATAAATTATGCAAATGAACCGCCATATTAGAATTACGGTAAGCGCGCTATTGCGCGTTGGAAATCGACACATGTCCGTTTACAAAGCTCGCCACGTTTAACAATTTTCTTCCATGTAAGAAAGCTTGATGGTTTTTTATTGAATATTGAATGATAAATAAAATAAAAGAAATATGATAAAAATTGACCAATGATTGATAGTTTACGGGCGTTATAAAGTTCAGAAATTCTGAGAGATTCTGCCGACGGGTAGCGGCTGAAGATAGCCTTTTAAACCGACTTTGAAATTTTTTTGAACATGCTGACAATTTTTTTCTAACAGATATTTGAATATACTTTACGAAACTTAACAAGTTTATGATGTGTCCACTTCTTATTTAAAGTGTCTGGGAAGTTAAATTCGTTTGTTTACATAAATTTGTACCGCCATTCCGAAACAAACGTCTGTATTGGTGAATAACGAAGTTATACGCTCTGAAACTCAATGCCTCGATAGCGCAGTGCTATGTTTCCCCGCTTGGCACGCGGGAGATCAGAGATCGAAACCTCGCCGGAGTGGAATTAACTTTATTTATATAGTGGGAACAAATTAATTTATATCTTGTCAAGCATCTATATTATGCACTGTGAGAACGGTTAAATAACGTTCGACTGATTCAAAAACGTAACGAACAAATTTGAATATATGGGTTGGGTTTAACGCCCGCGCATGCTCTGTGTGTGCTTGATGTTTACATCCGGTCGTAGCATACGGACAGAGTGCTTACTTTGTTAGTGCAGTAGCAGATTCTCTGACTAGTTAAACATGTCGCATTTTTAGACTTTTTGTGTCCACCCCCTGAGCACTTGATTGATTAATTAAATAATCGAACATCAATTATCTTATCAAAGAAAACAAAAACTGTTAATTATAATGATATATTAATGTGTTGATTGTTCTACCTCAGTTCTATCCTATATAATTCTTCTTACCAACAACCCTCCTGGAGCGTATTTTGTAAGTCACGCATCTGTTTTCATTCTGAAACTAAAACTATTCCGTATGTAGATCTAACTGTAACTGTAAAAAGAAATAGCGTCCCATGTTAAAATCATTTGAGAAGATTCTGTAAATATATTGCACAAGAGTAAATGTATATGAAATAGCCATGTTTGTATGCTGTTAATATTTATTTGGAGATTGATATCTTAAGCACTTTGTGCTTTCGTCAAATCCTTATGTTGGGGCATTTATATAATTGTTATATTCATTTCTGTGTTATATGCGGAATACACAATAAATATGTTTAAACTAAACGTAGTATTTTCGCCTCGCGATCCGGCGACCCCGCGATTTCATTAACTGTAGCTCGAATTTTCGCTCCGTGGTCCCGCTAATTATTGTGTTATTGCCCCGCGCCCCCGCAATCTTTACTTCCTATTTTTCGTGGATACAAAACTAACATACGACATGTCGCGGTGCAAAAAGCCGAACTTAAAGAAATAAAACGGCAGTGGCGCGGAGCGACACGTGATAATTATAGAGGGTGCGGGACAAAGTTGAGATTTAAGAAGATAAACGGCGGGGACGGGGAGAAAAAATACGATAATTGCCGTGGGCGCGGGGCGAAAGTCGAGAATTAAGAAGTTTAATTGGCGGGGACGCGGAGCGAAAAAACGCTAAATTTAATATGCTTTCTAAAAACGTCGAGTTTTCGCGTCCCGCCCCCGCCATTTCATTTTTTAAATCTCGACTTTTCGCCTAGCGCCCCCGCCAATTATCGTGCTTTCGCGCCGCGCCAACGCTAATTAGCGAGTTTTCGCCCCGCGCCCTCGTCATCCTAACTTCTAGATTCTCGGAATGTCCCACTTCATCAATTGAAAGTTGTATTGATTTATTACACCAGTCAAATTTCCTGCAAGCCGACACGCTAGGAGACAGTTTATTGTTAAGGCCATACCAAATTGTTTCTTCGTTCAGTGTCAATCCACTGTCCGAAAACCTATCTAGTTATCCTGTAAATTTTTTAAAGAAACGAAGAAAAACTAGTAAGTTTTGCTGCCCCATACTAATCAGAATATAGCTGCCAGAGTTCCTTATTCCATGTTTGACTTCATCATTCATGCATAACACACTGGATTTTCTATCAATTATTATAAAAAAGAAACTTTCGAAAGGTTGTGTTTGCACATGCACATCTCATATAGACATCATTCTAGATGTCTAATCTCAACATGTGCACCTATATCCGATTTCAGTTCACACTTTACTCCAGTGGTCAATGATGGAAATGTAATATGTATTTTTATTTCAAAAATGAAATTCACGACACAAAGTGCGCTAGTGAAGCATTTAATTTTAAAAGACAATTTAATGAACTAAGAACAATATATCAAAGATACTATTAAAGATATTTAGGACGAACAGTCTGGAAGTTTCATAAGTGACAACATTCTGTTAACTAAATTACGGTTCAGAACAAACTGGGTACAGCACTATTTAATTTTAAAACAAAGCATCCCTCATACTACGAGATCAACGGAATAGAAGTCAACAGGTCTGATGCATATTTCATTATACACGTTCTTTGACGCTTCGCCATAAAATTATAAAACCATTTAGCCTTCGTATCAAGCAGATCAATTTACAGTTACTATCAGAACGGAGCTCAAACACATCAACAACAGAAGCGAAATGGTCAATAAAACTTAATATAAATGATACATTTTGCTGGAATAGTACCTGGTTAAATGTTCAGTAAGCATACTGTTCCATGAAAGCAACAGATAATTCATAATGCAGTAAACACAGAGCACAAATTAAATTTAATGCATTTATCTGATGGTATACGTAGCCTGTGTAAATCAGAGAGAGAAACAGTATGTCACCTATTCACAGAGTGTATGATTAACATCTTTCTGGGAATTAACAGTTTCTTTGATTACAAATCTCACAAAAATATATAACGAAAAAGAAATAAAGTTAACTTCAGTAGAAAAAATGATTAGAGTATATAGTCACAGTCTTTACAAAATTATAAACACACTTGTATTTGAAACAAAATGGCATATTTGGAAATATAGGAATGATACAAAATTTTTAGTTCAAAGAGTATCAGATAGGAAACATATAAAAAAAATTAAGCATAAGATTAAGCAAATTTCCACGGCCGGCATATAAAAACGTTACTAATGAGATGTGGTAACACATTTTTCTGAAAATTGTCAAATATCAATCAGTCTATACATATATTATCTCTTAACCACAAATCTGCTCTTGATTCTTTCTTTTTCAAGGGTTCAAGATTGTATTGTGGTGACAATAAAAAAAAAACGCTAAATGGTATAGAATCAGTCATTATTCTTGTTTTTTCGCCTTTGAAACAAGGACAGGACGCGTTTAGTTTCTTGCTTGTGTTTTGTTTTTGATCTGTTTGTTTCCATTTTCAGACATTGTCAAGCTGATTGAAAAAAGAATGATTTTATTTAAATTAAAGAAAGAAATATACCATGCTTTAATAACAACGTTAAAACTGCTGAATTGACTAAATTTTTATGAACGATATGCATGAAGTATCTTCTGTTTGTCACATCATATTTGTTCTTGAATTGTGTCCAGGTACAGATGTTGCATTATGCAATGTATGAACTATTTTTATACGCCTTAAGTAGAACTATTACCATACGTAAAATCTGTTACGCTTTATATATATATATATATATATATATATATATATATATATATATATATATATATATATATAAAGTGTATAAATGTAACAAATACATGTATAATTATTGCGATTAAAAGAATGTGTCATGACTTGAAAACTAAAGAATGAAATGAAGACAGTGACACTTGACAACGATATTTAATGAAGCGGTAACTCTTAAGTAATATGCCATATTATTTCCCCATTTGATTTTATTAATGCTCTTCCGATGTTCATAATCGGTTGGGGATATAAATCCACTGATTTGGTCAAATATAGAAAACAAGAGGTAAAACCAACTTTGGAAGGCAACATTGCTTGCAGCAACTAGGTAGCTGTCATTTACTTCAAAACTGTAGGTAATCGGTTACTTTGTAATTGGCATATTTATTGAAGTTTGTTATACATTGAATATTAAACTATCCCCTCAATGAGTCTGCTGATGTCGTTAGTTGCAGTTGGTCTCAATCTTAGAGTTAAGTATATTGCATATATATACTCTCGGAGACTGGGACCAAAATATTTGCATAAATTAATGCCTTTAAGCATGTATATACATTTTAGATTAAGACATGTTATTTATACATGTACCAACATGCTATGCATGTTTCACAGATTAGTAAGTGCAATATGTATTTATAAACACCCCACAAACTATAAATTTTAAATAAAGTTGTTTATAAGTGAAGGAAATAAAGAAAAAAAGAACAATATATCAGATATCAAATTCCAAGGTTAATTCTTATGACAGCTGAATACATGCCAAGACAAATTTCCAGGAGTTTTGACTTGAAAAATCAGACCTTAAGGTGAGTCAATATGTAGAATAGACAGCCAAACATATCGTTTTCTAGAGTTTTACTGATAGATTCTTTCGATTTAATGAAACCTTATGATCGTTCTGTAAGAAGATCAATGAAATCATCACCCTTGGCCAAATAGATGAATATGTTAGCGGTGAGCTTTGTGTCTGAAGTTTGTTTTGCCCTTCAAAAGGTAAAGAGAAGGCATCAGAGCTACCGACACATTTACGTACGTCCCTGTGAAGGATTTCAAAGGAAACATGCGCAGAGTTAAAGCGTGAAAGAGTTTCAGCAACGATCATTGACCACCTTTACCTCAACTGTGTTTGCGGTATTATCAAATATTTGACATTTAGTATAATGGATCGCCTTCAAATCTACAAGCTGTTGAACCCTTCCTCCCTGTGTACCCTTAAAACTAGCCCATACGATATATTTAAACAACATCGCAAAGTTTTCATGTTTCCCAACTTTTAAAGCTAACCAACTGATGGATGACTTTACAACCTTATTTAACTTTAACAGTCACAATCTTTCCATTTGAGACGGAGATGGAAAATGTTTCCATGCGGGAAAAAAATTACTCTAATAAAACACGGAACTGAATTGAAAGAGACAGCAAACAATATGCATGAGCGTTTTGGATACTATTCAGCATACCGTGACTTGAATTCCGTGCATAATAATGTAACCGTTGGTATATTTAAGTATACATTTCTTCCCAAGATTGGTCACAAGGAAATAAATAAGTTCAACAAGTTTCTACATTTATATTATCCATATTCAATCATTTCCTTTGTAGGTCCTTAACTTAAGTCAAAGTGACTAAAAGGGTGTCCTACAAATACAACAAAACAAGAATAAGCATAAAGCAAATAAAAACATATAAAAGCAACTAAAAGCAAAAGCAAATTATTGCACAGCAATAATTTAGGACGACATTACTTAAGTAGAATCATGAATTACTTCAAGGCAGTAACAGTTATTAATTGTAAACAAGATTGGATAAAAGGAATTTAACCAAATTAATTAATAACCAAATTAATTAATAACTGATATTGATGGACAAGCCAAGGGGATTGGGACAAGGGAAAACCTGGATTTACCCGATCTGTAATATATCACTGCTAGAACCAATCACGAGAAAGGGTGAGATGTTTAATCAGGTGTTACAAATAAACCAATCACCAGTTGTTATGTTATGATTCCCTTTACACACTATTAGTTATTGAGAGAATATATAAATAGATATTACCTGATACTATATGATCCCATGACTGAGTTGTCACATTTCATGTACAACTTGTGCAAATATTATTAGGTATAAAACCACTAATAATTACCACTGTCACATTCTCCCCTGCTTTAAAAAAATGTCTCCTGACATTTCAAAATGTACAGACTATGTTCACATTACATTGAATTTGCTGTTTCATGAGTTTTAACATATTATAGTATTATATGTGACTACATTTAACTTCACTGTTGTCCGAAATACTATAAATAGTAGTTTAATTTGTAATGTTTGTTAAATAATCAGAAAACCAAGTTTGTGATATTTACAAAACTTATGAAAGATGAAAACTTTGCGTAACGATAAGCAGAAAGAACATTTCACTGAAATGAAACAAATACTGATGTCTCTGAGGTTTTGCTGATATAATACCAGCAAGAATTAAGCTGAAAAGAAATTTCAACTATTATACTACTGTAACTTTTGCTTTGGATGAAGGGTACATACCATTTAAATGTTATCTTAAGAACAACATTCTTTGCTTATACTCTACCTACTTGCTTGCAAGCTTTTCTTTGCCTAACTATACTTCATCCAAAGTCTTCACTACAATCAGCCAACTTCTGCAGAACAGCGTTAAGGCATTAAAAATTACATATTAGGCAAACATATTGCATAATATTCGCAATACAAAATTTAAAAACATTTAAAAGATTTATTCATTGAAATAATTTTATGAAATTATCAGTAATTTCAATGAAAATACACTATGATAAAAATATACTGTGACATTCCCCTTGACACTTAAACGAAGACTTCAAACTCCGCTGACTGTTGATACATGACATAATCACTGTACCTCTCCGGCACTTTTCGATTTCTTTTGGGCCGGGTACGTGGTTCAACTGTGATTTCAGAAGCTTCTGTATGTGAAGTTTGATGTGAAGGAGAAGACAGAACAACTTCAGAAAATTTGTCACTACTTGGAAATAACTGTGTGACATTACTAGAAGAAAACTGAGTTTGTTCTTCATTAGTACCTGTATTATTCTGCACTGATTGCGCAGAAGAACTGTTTTTTGAAGATAAAACCTGAACAGTATGACCATCAGAGTGAGAAATATCCACTGTATTGGATTCAGAAGTATTTTCTGACATCTGGGGAACAGATTGCCTAACAACTGGTTTTCCTACAGGATATTTACAAAAATAAGGTAAAAATATATCTGATGAATCACTGTCAGAACCATCTGATGAACGAAGTACCTCTTCCGAAACAACAGCCGTCTTTGACTTACAAGAACCTTTCTTTCTACTGTTTGACTTCACAGAATGTGAAATAGAAGAACTGGTTGGAATAGTGGAAAATGGAAGCAACATATTTCTATGCAAAATCCTTGTTCTGCCACCTCCATTCTCTTTCACAACTTTGTAAACACGCAAATCTGAGTAGGGCTTTTATACTACAATGTAAGGATCTTTGGCCTATTTATCTGCCAGTTTATTCTTACCTTTCAGACCAACAATTAATGTTAAGACGCGGTCTCCAATATCAATTTACTTCTTTAACCCTTAAGTCATAATTAGACTTACTTTTCTAGGCTGCATTTTCAGACTCATAGGAGGCCGTCTTATATGCAAAGTCAAGACGATCTTTCAAAGTATTGACATAATGTTTCTTACCATTTGCTGATGAAACAGACGAAGAAGGTTTTAAGAAAGCGTCTACAGCTAGACGTAGATGTCTTCCAAACATTAAAAAGAATGGAGAATATCCCGTGCTACTATGACGAGTTGTTGCATTATATGCATGGACTAATGGTGCAACATAAGTATTAATGGTTGGTGATATGGGGAATTTATGGGGCAGTATGGAGAATCCTATGAGGACCCTATTGGGGTCTGATTTTGGGCAGTATGGCACCCTATGCACCGATATGTCGCAGTATGGCCTGTGGTATGGTACCGAGAAAGGCCTCTATGTCTATGTCTCTGTGGACAGTCTGGTACCATATAGGGAACTTGCATGTTAAACCAGGGTCATGCAAGAGTTATCTTTCTTGCCCTTGGATGATATGGTACCAGGGTATGGGCAGTATGGTACCGTGTATGGAACCGTCGTGATATGGTACCGTGTATGGGCAGTATGATACCGTGTATGGAAACTCTATGGGGATAGTATGACACCCTATGATGTCTCTATGGGAATTTCCCCATACACAGGGGTACCAGGATTACAGAACCAATCCTGGTAGGTTCCTATACTAGAATACAGGGCCTCCTATGGGTGAAATTTTGTTTTTGTGTCTAACAAAAAAGGAGGAGAAACACGTTTTAGTTTTGATGTCTTTTATTGAATAATTAATTATTAACAAGAACAACGTAATCAAAGCATTATGAACAAAAAACAAAAAAAATCAAACAGGGAAGCCACGTACCAAAAAGCAGCCTCCCCAAAAGAGCCCCACGGAGCACCCAGAAGGCACACCACCAACACACACACACACGCACACGCACACGCACACGCACACGCACACGCACACACACAACACACACACACACACAATCATGTACACACACAAACATACACTACCAACACACACAAGCATACAAAGCAAACACACGAGGACAAAACGAACAATTAACGGAACACAGTGGGGCACCGCCTTGAAGCATTGAAACAAGCATTATGAACAAACATTGAAACAAGTATTGAAACAAGTCGTTATTAACAAGAACAAGCATTATGAACACGCATTGAAACAAGCATTATGAACACATTATGACCAATAAATGTCACTATGTAAGACGAGCCATTCAACACTTTTTGTTGTGACTTGTTTTCTGATCAATGGCTGCAAGATGTCTACCACGGCTGTCTCTAGATCCCTTTGAAGTTGGTCCAAATTGTAGTCCAAAAGATCCTGTTTATACTTCGTCTATTTTTTCGCAGGAGGGGGTTCAGACACGACCTCCATATAGGCTTTCTTTAGCTTTTGCTCATAGTCCTCTTCCATGATGATAAATCGTATGATTAAAAGTCCGTGATTACTTCTCTGATACCATTGGTTTTAATCTGATTGTCGAATTCAGCATACACGAGCACATTGATCGGGTTGTCGAGTGGTGCAGCAAACTGAAGCTCTATGCGTAGGTTCCCCGTTTTTATAGGATGGGGCTGTCCTTCTTCACTCCCTTGGTCTGCCGTCAGGTCAAACTCCCACAGTGTGTAGCCATTCTTAAACTCGGTCAGCGTGAGGCCCATGGTCCGATTGACACCGAGAGCTCCAAGGGCTTGATGCAGCCCCACGTAGAACCTTAAGCATTCTCCATCTGCAAAGTTCGGATAGTAAGCTCGGTTGCTTTTACCACTGACGCTGACCTCTATTTTTGACAGTCCAAAAGGTTGAAAATCAAGGGGGTGCTGGCGAAGGTGCCGTTCATGAAGGCATTTTTGACCATGCCGATTAATAAGCGTTTAGGCAGCTGTCCTTGGAAGAGATGATCTTCAATTTTGGATCTTTGACCTCCAGAGATGGTGATAGTTTTAACCTCTGCTCGTCGGATGGGGAATCTCATGTTTTGGTCAGCAATCATCATATTTAGATTGTTGGCCACCGCAGGAAGCAGGTCGACAGTGCGTACGTTGAATCCGGCTAGAAACTGGATCCTTCGTATCCTTCACCCAAAGTTCCATCGGCTTCAAGGGTGATGTTTTCACATGGGGCGCATAAGACAGTAGATTTTCCAGGTACGCCTTGTACGGATAGGTGTCTGAGGTATTGCTGACAAGTTTGTTGTTCAGATACAGATCCACACTACTGAACATACTGTGAAAAAAGTTGTTGGCCACGGAAGCGTGCGTGTCACCCGCTAAATCTGTTCAATCGCCTTTGACGATCTTAACCTTCAAGTACAAGTAGGTCTGATTGAGATCTGTCCACGTTTCAGTTTGTGCCGGAATGATAAATTCAATCGGAGCCGTATTGTTCAGCGCTGAAATAGGATAATGTTCTGTCCACTGACTTTCTTGCATGGCTGTCATGGTGGGTGGAATCGACATCACATCCAATTCCGATTTACTACACTCGCAGGAACCGTGTTGCATCATGATGAATCGTGATTATTCAAATGATTAATCAAAAATATCCAGAGCTCGACTATGGTGTGGTTTTTGTCTTGTTTTTTTTTTCAGCTGCCTCCGGCGACGTCTCAAAGACAACTGACGAGATAGGTTTATGCGTCTCCTTTTTGTGGGTGGCCTCGTGGGTGGCTTGGTGTCTGTCAGCTTGTTGAGCAGCGTGGTTGACACGACCTCCTCCTTTTCCTCCTGTGAACGGCACGACTCTTAACAGTGGGGCTTCGATGTCTCCAACGAGGGTATATTCGGCCAGATCCGAATAAATAAACAGATGATTGCATCCGACATTGAGATCCACCCCGTACGGAAAAGGATCAGGATGTTGCGGGAAGATATCCGACGAGTCGTTGGTTTTTGCTCCTAACTTGAGAGCGAGATTCGGGTGGAAGAGGTCTCCAATTTGCGTCTCTCGACTTTTCTTATTGAATTTCACACGTTGCGTTCCTTTGGAATATGCGAGATGAAACACGATACCTTTTTGATGAAACACGTCTCACAGCGTCTGTTGAATGGCGTTATCGATTTCCGCCATCAAGGGAGCAGGTGTTGCATACACTCCGGCTTTGAAGCAGAGCGACACAATATACTGAGTCGCTTGTTTTTGGCATTTGTTGATCACTTTTGCAAACTCTTTGCCTAAACTTGGATCCGTCGTGATGATATCAAAATGCGCTTCCTGTTCGGTGATGTTCACAATTTGAGTGGGAATGGTAAGTTCGACGAGAGCCATTTCCCACTCCTCTTTATTGAGCTCCATAGCTTTCATCAATTTGGTACGAAACTCACTTTGCGTATTGCGAGGAAACAAAGTCGTGGAACTGTCACTGAGCACGGTGATATAAAACGAATTCATGATCCCAGCGTCTTGGGGGGGTTTCACAAACTTCAAGCCTGGCGTCGGTAGAATGTAACCTAGAGAGCTACTTAACAACATGAGCCACAATTCTTTGTCCGGCGACTGAAAACTCAGATGAAAAATAGCAACACCGATGATACCATAAATCACTATAATCTGTGAAAAGAAAGTGATTCTGTTTTTCGCCGCTCTCGTGCTGTTGTTGTTGGTGATGGTGGAGCCTGTGTTCTCCTCTCGCACTTCCACACTACTGAACGTATCTGATGTCTGAGACATGTTTCTAGACGAGAGACGATTCTGGAATCCAATGCACTTTGATTTCCTTAATTTATTTTTTGCCTTCTTTCCTGGAGCGTCGTCCGAGAACTGATTCAATTTCATAAATGTCCGAGTCTTTTATCGGCTGAATTTCGGGCAGGTAGAAAGAGCCTTCAGTACGTTCTCCGGAAAGATCTTCGAGCTGTACTGTTGTTGGTGAGCTGTGACGAATGTGAATAATTTTAAAGAACTCGGTGGTCCAGTTGGGTAGATACCCTTTGTCAAATGTTCGTTTGGTCTTGTTGATACGCACTAAATTTCCCACGTGGACCGAGAGTTTAGCTCTGCGTGTCTTGGATCCATACAGGTGTTGGGTAATCTCCGGCTCCTGTTGTGTCGTGACCGAAGCCGGGGTGGTCTGAATGCTTCGATGGAAACTGTGATTGTAAGCATGCACCAAATCTTGCAACACACCAATGTACCTCCGGGTCTTCTTATTCGTAAAATATTTCCACATCCGTGTTTTCAAGGTACGTTGAAATCGTTCCACTATACCGGCTTTCGTCTCTGGATTCTCAGTAGTGAAAAAGTGAATGTCCTTTGTTTTTAAAAAGGATTGAAACTTTGTTTTTGAATTCAGATCCTTTATCCGTTTGCGGTGCCTGTGGTATTCGCTCTTTCAGGATGAACTTGAAAGCTTGAATTAAACTCTGTCCGGTTTTGTTGTACAGAGAGACTACCCAGGCATATTTTGAAAACACATCAATGACACAGAGTAAATACCGATACTGGTCATTGTCTTTCTTGAGTGACTGTAAATCGGCTAGATCCGCTTGCCACTGATGATCAATTTCTTCCACCACTGTTTTCCTTCTTGCAAATTTACGGCGAATCGGTTTGTGCAACCTGTAAGTTTTCTGTCGCTGTAACCAGGACTGGACTTGTTTCAGGGTGATAGATTTGTCCTGTTTTCGAGCTGCTTTGTACAATGCATCTTCCCCCGAAAAAGCAGCTGGATGTTCAACATCATATTAAATACGACGGAGTCGATCCTCCTGTTTCATTTTCAGCTCCAAGCTTCCCAGTGTGAGGCCAAAGGTGTGGAGGTCTTGGTTTTATACCGTCTCTTGACCGTTGGAGGTGGTGTCATCAGTGAGAAGTCTGGTTCATCTGCCTCCGCCCCCCAATTGTCCTCATTTGCGACGCCTGATCTCTGTATCCAACCCCATCGCTCCTTGTTACCCACGACTTCCTGAGGAGCAGTGATCTCTTTGAGTCCCTGAGCAAACTTTTCCCATCCTTTGGATTTCAAACCTTTACGATGGCGTAGCACATCATTGACCAAATCAATGACATTAGATCCTACCACGGGTGTGTCTTGGTATTGTAACACACCCTGACGGTCCCAACCCATATTGGGATGACTCTTAAGCAGGTGTAGAAGTAATTTAGCTTTTCGTTGCATCGTGACGGGTACCCTGGTCATGATACGATTTTGAATCGTGGTGGGGTCTTTTTCTTCTTCTTCTGTAGTCGGTGATGGTGCTGCAGCTGCTGCTGTTGCTGCTGCTGTTGTAAGAGTCGAACTCTAAGGCTGTATGGCTTTCTTATGGGCCCTCTGATATTTCTGTAACGTTTCCCCATACAACTGAGCTTTCTCTGACTCTGACAGGTCATCCCGCTGTAGTACAGACTGCATCT